>JASCIV010000490.1:0-18456 GCA_030374735.1 Gracilaria caudata
CCCGAAGGTTGTTCCAGCTTTCATACCGTTACGGCACGCGCCTCGACACCTTTGTTTCCAAAACCCGAGCTTCCAATTGGACTGAACGACAGTAACCTTGCTCGGATGTCTGTACAAGTGTCTTGTATCAAACCAGAACGATTTCCGGTTTTCTAAAGAGAACTGCAAAAAATGTACATGAAATTATAGGACCTTTGTATCATAACACAATCGTTTTATGACACATAATGTAATTGATAGGAGGATATTGAAGATTGTGCTGAATTTGTGTTTCCTTTAAGCTCGATGTTGCCAATGAGCAGCCAAACATCTTTGCACTGCACTGTCGTTGAAACAGTCGTAGTTGAAACCTACAAACTGTGTGATACTCAATCACTTCAGACTCTCGAAGAAGCTACCGTTCTGGTGGTATCATATCCACCTAACATTATGCTGCCGCCTACCATGACCACCTCTGACCACCATGACAAAGTCAAGGAATCTTGTACTGGTACGGTGATCCGTCCACCAGTAGATTTACGACTTAATTGGTGCCAACGAGCTCATGCATGAGAGCTTTTGAAGAGGTACCCGCTGTCGGGGAGGCCTCAGAGTCCCATAATATGGGACTGATATTATGAGGTGCTGGAGTGAATGGCCAATGACGAGTTAGCATTATTTGATTCGGTTTTTGAGTAGACCGCGCATATGCGCGGCGCATCCAACCGCGACTCGCGCAGGCCAGAGGCCAACTTGCAGTGAATTTTGTGGGTGACGTCATCCCAAACGCAGTATTGCATCTAGTAATCAAAATATCTTGATCTACGAAGGGAAGATGGATGTGTTGCGCAGGTTACATTGTACATCGTAGTACAGCTAGTATCCCACTCACTACTTGTCACTAACAGTCAGCATACCCGCTACAGAACAAGTAAAGTTTATTCATCGGCAGATATCTGGTAGAAATCATTCGTCTCTCCTCTTCCTGAGCTTCCACACTCTTAACTATATAGAGGATCAAGATCCTCGCAACAATCCATAAACTTCCGACGTGCGCTAGACATGTCAACTTGCTCTGAAAGTTTCAATTCTTTTTATTAGAGACTCCTTTCTTCGCTCCAAGACAGAAGAATTCAAAACAGAAAGTATTCGACCAAAAAGACTTGCCAACATCAATCCTCAGAGCAGTTGATCTTCTCGTTCTGCTTACAAAACAAACGTTTTGTAATTTACAACCATGCAATTATTCTTTTCGTACAAAATTAATCAACAGAAATTATTTCTTTTAATTTGGAAAAACCAATCAGCATGGGTTACTTGGCAGCCTAAATGACATCTCTTGGAGGGTGTCCACTTGGTTTGAAGTTCTAAGTTGCCGCCTTCACGCAGGCCTTTTCAAACTTTGAAAGGGTTGCGTGAGGCCGACAAATCCAAAGGTATGCCACACACGTATCATTTCAAGCTGAAACGCGCAGCCAGTTTATGATCAACGATGTCGAGTCAGAATTATCCATTAGCAAGGGAATACCTTTGTACCTTCGTAGCTTACGCAAGGTCGTCTCCACCAGCTCCACCCAGACCACCAAATCCGTCAAGCTCTTCCCCTAAACCGCCATCACCGCCAAGACCTCCATCACCGGCCGGTGTCTCCGCGTCTCCATCTCCGCCATCACCTCCCATTCCACCATCCCCTCCGATTTCCGCGTCGCCACCAGCCCCGCCACTGCCTCCATCAGCGCCAAATCCACCGTCGCCACCGTCACCACCAGCTCCACCCATCTCATCACCGTCACCACCTTCGCCACCAGCTCCTCCAACGCCGCCCTCGCCACCCATTCCTCCATCTCCTCCTTCACCTCCGGTTTCCAAGAGCGAGTCACCTCCAGCGCCTCCTTCGCCGCCGGCGCCACCTTCACCACCGTCTCCTCCGTCACCGCCGGCACCACCATCGGTGAAGATGGAAGCTCCTCCATCTCCTCCATCACCGCCGTCACCTCCCTCCCCACCATCTCCTCCGTCGCCGCCGTCGCCACCATCCTCGCCGCCCATTCCACCATCACCACCATCTCCGTCGACTCCACCATCGCCACCGTCCCCACCAGCGCCGCCCTCGCTTCCACCAGCACCTCCTTCACCACCGTCACCAAGGAATCCGCCATCACCGCCATCTCCACCAGTGCCGCCCATTCCGCCGAGACCGCCGCCGTCGCCGCCGTCGCCGCCAGCTCCGCCGTCCATGAGGAAGCTGCCATCACCTCCATCTCCTCCCATGCCGCCCATGCTTCCAGCTCCGGCATCACCGCCGTCTCCGCCATCTCCGTTGAGTCCTCCGTCGCCTCCATCACCACCTTCGCCTCCGAGGGTGATTCCGATACCAGTGCCACCATCACCACCATCGCCACCATCGCCATCATCTCCACCCATGCCTCCATCGCCTCCATCACCACCGGTCGTAGCCCCGTCCCCGCCGCCGCCGTCACCAGCATCTCCGCCATCACCTCCCGAACCGCCGTCACCACCGTCACCGCCATCACCACCAGAATCACCGTCACCACCATCGCCTCCTTCACCACCGTCTCCACCAAAGTCGCCGCCATCACCGCCATTCCCTCCCATGCCTCCAGCTACATCACCACTGCCTCCCTCTCCGCCATTGCCTCCGTCACCGAACTCGCCACCATTGCCACCATTTCCTCCATTTCCACCGCTCGATCCAGGCGCTAAACCATTGCCTCCGGCTCCGCCATTACCGCCGTCTCCGCCGAATCCGCCATCACCACCGTTTCCGCCATTCCCGCCAGTCGATCCAGGCGTTGAAGAATCGCCACCCGCTCCGCCATTGCCACCGTTTGCGCCCAATCCACCATTGCCGCCATCACCTCCATCACCGGCAACGCCGCCAGGTGAAGCATCGCCGCCGTCCCCACCGTCACCGCCGGGCTGTCCAGGGGCTCCGTTTCCTCCTCTTCCGCCGCCACCTCCCACTCGCCCTCGACCCCCGGCTCCGCCTCTGCCCGGTTGGCGTATTAGCTCGGGCAGTTGCGCGTGCGGTACGGGGACGCTTGATGTGGCGGTGAGCAGAAGAGCGAAAAGTAGAGCGGCTGCAAAGCGTGTGTTCATGATGGCAGTCAAAGTAAGAGCGATCGGCGTAGTTGTGTGAGAGTTAGAAAGGGGATCTGGAAACTGAGAGATGGGACACTCGGAAGCCGTTTGCGTGGCGTGAGCCTCGAGGTTTAAAAGGTCCTGCGCAGTTTGGGCTTCTCGAATTACCTTCTCGTGCGTCATGGTTTCAATCGCGATGCCGAAATGGGTTGTTTCTCGAAGTATTACAGAAAAGCTCTGATTCGGGCTTCTCTTTGATGGTGGAAACTGTGGAGCAACGCGGCCCGAAAGAGCATAAACTGACAAGTTTGGACAAACTGCCAACATGACGACTCGTGTTGTACTGTATAAGGTTTACAACTCAACTGAGGGTTGTTTTCAACATGCATGCATGATAATACGTATAGTTGTTGTGTGGGCCAAAATGGCCCGCTCACAGTGAATAGTTGTGTGTGCCTCGGCAGCCTTACCTTTCAAAAACGAGTGCTCATGACGTCATGATACGCTGCACCGAAAGCGACCTCTAATTTGTGCGTACGAAATCAGATTGTTCTTCGCAATGCTGGTACGACGGTAGTCGGGCACGACATTCAGAGGAAAGATCTGCCGCCGCCGCGAGGCAACAACAATTTGTTGTTGCTTCGCAGGCAACGGGTGGCGATGGACCACCGCGAGGGAAACACACAAACCTTCACCTACGCATGAAAAACACTTCAACATCATGTTCGCACGCTGAGGACGGTGAGCGTCGGTCAGCGAGTGGAGAAACAGCAGTTGCACTTGTATCTCGGAACGCGTCTGAAGATGATTTTGCGTATCTAGCGCTGGTTGAGAAACCGAGCACGGACGCGTCTGTTAGCCGTTCGACTACACGTGCACCAATTGGAGAGTGTGTGCGTAGCGCTGAATTTGCGCACGGGCTCGGACATGTCATGTCCAACAACGCTTTGCTTCGGGCCTTTCTACATGAGGACAGGACGTTCGAAAGAAACATGGTTTCCCAACATGTCTGCAGTATGGCGTCGGTCATCTAGAAAGGCCCTTTGGCGACCGGCCTGCTGCTGGACAGCACGTACACGTGCCGTTCGCAATTACAATTATCGCATCGTGCAAAACAAGACGTGTACCACGACGCTGCTTTTTCTCCCAGCTGCAGACAGCGCTTGCTGTCCTTTCCGTTGTCTGTTTCAGGCTGGCAATAACTGCCTCATCGCTGTCGCTTGTCCTTTTAAGAGATGGCCTTGTTGGGTCCCGAACTAAACCAAAGTTGGTTCCAACCGTGATGAGTTGTGCGTCAGTACGATTCAGTGATTCTACGCTTGAAAGAAATTGAGAACGAAGCCAGTAGGCCCTTCTGTTCACGGGGACTGAGAATGCGTCCTGGAAGATGAAATTCACGTATATGTACGTGTATCTCACAGTTTCCACTTGTTGTGTACACTTCGAAGGGCTTCTCCCCTCGAAAGAGAGTCAAACTGATTCGAGCGTATTTCTTGTCAAAGGCTAATACAAAATGTCAGCATATTCTCCACCCGGAATGCGTTCGCATTTCGAGAGGACGGCGAACTACGTTATGCAGAAGAAATGTCATTTGAGAGCCGCTACAGTCCTTTTGGACTTCCTCTTTCGGACTACTGTTGTTAGCCAGAAGCGAGCCCCCCAACGAGAAGTTAAACTTTGTTGACTATTTCGCTTCCGTTGAGTTAGAAAGCAGCTTAAAGAGTTCGATTTGTCTGAGACAGAACCTCCAAAGGTTCGTCCGGCAAGCTCCCAGGTTCACTCGAACCACAGTGCGCACATCCGCACTAACACCCGTAACGCATCAAGGGTCTGAGACATCCCCTGTGTACTCCTGACATAAGAGTAGAGGCTGGCCAGCTAGTGTCTCATTTCGTTGGTATTAGGGATCGGTTGGAAGAACTGATGCTTCTATCTCGCCTGCTCTAATTGGTTCCGTTTCGTTTCCGAGAGTATTACTCCCCTTCTATCTCTATGTTCGGGTCATGGACACCAGGAATAGAGCTCAACCTTTTTCGTCTACACGCACATGCACGGCAGCAACTTCATATGGTGCAAAAAGCCTGCATCTTTTGCGCTACAATTCGAAAAGGTCATCTCTCACAATGGGCGTAGATTGCTAACCGCAAGTGGAATGTTATCAAAGTTCATGATTCCTCCTGCAACCTCAGTTCCGCTATATAGGTCGGGCTTCAACGACCGCATCCGAGCTCGCAGTTTTACCCCATGAACAGAACATGTCGATCACATGTATCATCATCTTTTCGAATTTGGATAAAACAGTTAAACCCCGGAATCTACTGGATCACAATGAAATGGATACACGCTTCGTGGATAATTCTCTCCGCCCTGCTTTTCACATCCTGTCGGGCCTTCGTTAGCCAAGATTGTGCAAACTGTGCCATAAACACTATATCGGAGCCCGGTTATAGCGACTACGTATATCTCAGTAGGGATGCCGCAAAACGAGCGTGTTTGGCAGAGAACGACAAAAGTGGGTCCGTGCTTACTCCCGGAAGAGATCTATGTATCAGGCAGCAATACGGTCCACTGTGCCTGTCCGAAATGCAGAAGCAACCAACTTTGCATTGGTTTTCGAGTCTTCCACAGAAGTGCTTCTTCACGGAGGCGCAGTTGAGCTCATGTATCGAAGCAGCAGGTAGATGGGAATTGCATAGGAGAGAGTGTTACACTGAGCAGTACGGAACATACCATCGCTATATTGCTCCTGGGTATACGGAAACCATTCTTGGATATTGCAGCGGCTGGACTTGTGAGAACTGTGAGTACAATCGAGTCGCTTGTCAAAATCGTGTCTTCTGCGAGATGAATCCTATTCAGCCAATTGTGTCAAACCCGACCTCGGTAAGCGATTATACTGGTTTCTGTCCGCAGCCTAATGTGATGATTCCACCAAACGAAGTGTATTGGCAGGATATTCGACAATATCGAGGAAACTTATTTGTCGAAGAGGGGGCTGAAGTAGACTGTGTCAATGAGTATCTTGGATGTCATATTCCTTGTACAGTAGACACATCAACCTCGAACGGAGTGAGCTATGCGAAGTGCCTCACCGACTGCCTCTGTGAGCAGGTTACGTTTATTCCTTGCATGCGGTTCAGCAACGTAATTCCTGCCAATTTGTACACCAGTGTGAGAGAAGGAAGCGTGAGCGACGTTTCGAATACATCAAACTCAGCGCGACAAGATAAGCCGGAGATGGGAACGAACAGGAAGAAGGAGGAGATTCCATCCGTCAGTCGACAATGGGCGGCGAACATTAACGTTCCCTCGTGCCTGCAGAGGTGTCAGTACTGGCTTCATTCCTAGATTTCTGGTCAACCAAAAGTTCGAGACCCAACATATGACATATTAATGGAAATATTGCCCCATGACTTCCTTGCAAAGTTAGTTTCTAAGGTCTACAACTCTTCCAAATGATTTCAGTAATGCTCAGAACGGTTCAACTGTTCCCAGCTGAAAACCAAAAGTCGCATCTAGAAAGTGGGGATATTTGAATTTGAATTTTGAATTCTGTTGTTCCATACTGTAATTAGATGTAATTAGATAAACGACAAAAGTTAATTACAGTGTAGATCAATAGATAATTTTAGCAAAGCTATATACAGGGGAAAAGGCTGCCTCATTTGATCTGAAGTAGAGCTAGTTCTTCGAAAATCTGTTCAAAAACTAACTACTGTAGCTCTCGTTTTCTGGCGTACTTCCCGCATCTTATGCTCCCGGGCTGATCCTATTTTTACAACGTTACAGCTTCAAAACTACTATTGCAATTGATAGTCTTCTGAAGCCCAGGATTGGCTCTTTTTTTCGAAAAAGTGTGTAGCCTATATTTCTTTTCAAGCGCTCTTAATTTTCGTGAGAAGAAAGATACTTCTTTCATTCGATTTTCTTTTTCAAGAAAATGCGTATTCGTTTCCTTACTAATGATGATTTAATATAATTGTTTAGGCAACTTACCTCGTTTAGTATTTTTCCAGTTATACCAATCAGCGAACGGACTGTAGATTCATTTTATAATACAATTTCAAAAAAGCTAAGTAAGTTACATGCTTGACAATCATTGACGAGAAATATATACAGCATCACATGTTTTACATTGAGAGACCTGTCTATGAATATTTTACAGAAGAAGCTCTGATAAAAAAGTAAACGGCGTGCACTATTCATATTGCGCGCCGAGTTCCTCACTCGCAAAAATTGCCAATCTAATCTACCTCGAAAGTATAGAGACTGGAACCGCAACTGGATTATGAGTGAGGCATCCAATTTCTGCTCCACATGAAGCAGAAATGATGAGAGGACCTTATTTGCTTGATAACGAGATAGAAGCAGTGCGTTTTCGCTTCGTAGAAAATCCATATTGGAGCAGAGAGCATTGAATCTGTGAAAAAAAAGAAACAAAACTTATCGCACTTGAATTGTCTACTCTGTGCGTAGGTGCCAACGATCACGTTTCCGCATGGAGAGCTAACTTTTTGCGTGGAACACCTTTGTCGAACACAAGATTTAAGTCATTGTTGCACGGGGACCCAAATTTACCCGGAACAGTCTCGTGCCTTGGTAACAGTGCAGCTCTCTAAAGCGGATTCTAAAGTGTCGAGTCACAAGCACTCGTGGATTTGGTTTTCATGGAGAAAGCTCTCCCAACCCTAACGTGTATGTACATGGGTGTGAAGGAACCGAAGGATCGTAGCGCTACTGCTGTTTTACAACACGTGCATCATTACGTATGGTTGACTGTTCCGGAGCAGCCAGTTCACCTTTAGACTGACCAAAACTTTACTTTGCCAACTCCATTTTTTGTGAAATACGCAAATACACGAACACACGTTCTACAAAGGTACCAAGCGCCAGCAAAGGCTACACCACAAATCACGCTACAACAAGTGTCAGGGGCATAGGCTCGCCTCGCGGTGCTCACATGTAGCACACGTGTGGTACGCATCAAATGGTGCCATCGTTTCATGAGTGGCACGCGTGTACAGAACTTTTTCAAACATCCGATACACTACCCTTCGTACATGTTTTGCTCTTTGCATCAAATCAGTACCTCACAGCACCTCGCCGCACCATGTGATAATCACGTTCCATTTTCAACCCGAGCGAGACAACCCGGGTCGCACCACGGGAAAGTAGTAATTAGTTCCGACACAATCCACCGGGACCCACACCCAGCTGTCCACTGGAGCGCTTCGCATGGCCGCCGGGATTTCTAAAAAACTCCTGATGATCATGCTTGAGCAGAGTTGATGGTGGGGCATGGGCGTGAAGGGCATACCCCTTGTTTCATGCTGCCAAGACGTTTTCTTTTGGTATAGGTAGACTGAATATGACAGCCAGACTCTAACAACGTTTCTGCAAATTCCAAGACAAGTTCTCCCATTTTACTCGCCCCTTGGAGAAATGAAACTATAGAATGTCCCCTTCTCCGAGCATAGAGAGTGCGTGCTCCACGTCGAACAGACTTCACGAGCCAAGGTCCTGAGAAGCGAGACCTATCGCCCGTCGTAGTGGCCTGTCCTTTGACTGAAGCTCGAGAATTTAAATTCGGTCGATATATTCAAATAGTCACGCAAGCGTTGAGACATCTTTTCAGGAGGTTCAGCACACAAATTTTCCATCAACGTGCATGAAGCAGAACACGAAGCATTCATTTGAGCAGTTTTTGGATCTCAGTCTGCATCTCGTCAAAGTGCATTCCATGAAGAATGAAAAGGAGTAAGGGTTATAGACTGAACCTTGCACCACCCAAAGGGGGCACTCGTAGATTAATAATGTGCTGGGAGCACATATTTATCTCCAAAATTTTAAGGCTTCAAAACACTTCCAATGGGACGACCAGACTCAATATAAAAGCCCTCTCGCAGAAAAGAGCGTCCATAAAGCTGCTGTTCTTTTGGTACCTTTCCGTCCCCCAACAGATCCCTATCACACCACACAAGCCTTGCATAATGTTCGAAACATTCCTTTTGTTCGCCTTCCCCTTGCTTTGCTTCTCGTCAGCTGTTGACTCCAGCACTCTCTCTGTGTCTTCCAGCCGTTCGGTCTCTGTGAATGAGTCTGCTCCTGTCGAAGACTCAGTGGTTTCAGATAGCCCTAGTCGAGTCAATTCTTCCGTACCCGTTCAAGATCTCGTCCCTGACAATTCTTCCGCCACGGCCGACGATTTCACTCTGTTTAACTCAAGCCTTGTGGGACAAGAGTTTCTTTTCTTTAGGAGTGGATTACGCTTTCCAACCTTTTCTCGCATTTCCATCTCCCGAACGGCAATCGCATACTTCGCAAAACATCGGACAAGGGGACCGCTTTTTTCCGTGGATCCAAACTGCTTCAACTCAACCCAACTCATTCTCAACGAGGACGTGAACAAGCTAAAGATTATTCGATACTCTGAGACCTCACCTGGTTGCAGCTGTTTCAATGCGACGAGGCTCTTTCTCTCTTGTGAGATGCCGAGCACTGAGGCTTTCCCGCATGGGAACACTAGTGATTCCTTCCAATGGGGAATCAAGTTGATCTTCAATAGGACTGCGTTGTTTCGAGCGCGGCACGGTGGTGAATGTCGTTTTGGACTGCCTGGGACTTGTGGTCCTCCTGATACGAGGCCTGATTTGGACGGAATACTGAACTATCTCTATAGCATAGGCTCCTCGCTAGGATTTCGTGTCGATGACTGGGGCAGCGAATAGTTGGCTAAGCGTGAATAAGAGCCAAAACTGTGTGTATCTGAGCAGAATACATGCTTACATCCCTTGCGTTCGGATTATCTTAGCTAGGACTAGCTGTTGATGCTTCGGTGAATGAACTTCGACGCGTTCAAGATCGTTTGCATCCCCGTCACATTCGGGTGGGTGTTGCAGTTGTTACTGACTAGCTGCTGGGAAAATCAATTGTATTAAAGAACGACATTTGTGAAAGATTTTGCAAATATTTAAAGTGTGTTTTCTTAGAATTCAAATACTTTTTATTTAATAAAAGGTTAACGACTATGAATTTTAGTTAGAAAATCTGTTTTTTCGCATTGATCTGCTCACATATGTCGGAGTACTTAGTTTCTGCCTTTCTTTCTATGGAAACACGGATTGGATTTTGCGAGAAAAGGGGAACAAGAACTGTTTGTTTTGCGACAAATGCATTATGTATGAAAATTGCGGAGTTGCAGTGTTCTCTAAAATAACTCAACACTTCAAAGCCCTTATTCATACAATTCAGATTGAAATTGAGGGTTATGTACGTGCCATTCAAAACTGGAGGTTTTGGTGGGAGAAAACTACCTTTTTGAATAAGATCGGAAGCACTAGTTACACCGTAATTGAGTGCAGGTGGAGATGCCCATAGAAAGGCTGTTTATTATGGAAAAGTTGAAAAAACTAATCGAATAAAACGAAACGTTTTGAACGTTTTATATAAAAGGTACGTTTAGAACGAGCTCAGAACATTACAGTATAAAGGATTACTGCATACGTGGACCCTTTTTATTGGCTACCAATATCCAGCCCGTGAGATCCGGTTCGTCGCCATGTAGCTTTAGCTAGGCTGGGGCCGCGGACGACGTCTATCGCTCTAAATAGCCATGCTCCAAGTCAGGCGGCCGCTCAATTTGCGACGCCCTTTGCCGCATGCATCAAGCCCGTCGCCCTGCACAACTTGTGGCAGGGCGCTGCTCTGCGTCTCCATGCTCGCTCGGAGGCTGACGCTAGCGCAGAATTTGCGGCCACTTTTTTTCTCGAGTTTTCAATACGTTTTAAATCTCTGCATACAAATGGCAGCATCGATAAACAGTGTCACACAGGCAAAATGAACATGCCGTCAAGGCGGGATTTGAGTGGAACTGGATCATGATGGGTCACGGGATGGGGCGTCCACATTATCTCGCAAAATCCATGTCAAAAAGGTGAGTGATACATAATTTAACCTAGATCTTCGCTTGGTGTAGGTTTTCTCCGGAAATTTTTCGGAGAGTGATATCTAGCATTCATATTCAAAGCAATAATAGGTTAGGGCAAACCACTGTACCGGTATAATATATGTACTGTAATCATGTCTTCTGTTTAATGTCACTAAAAATGTTCATAATCCCTAGTATACGTTTCAAATCGAGTTATTCACTTCTAGAACCCCTTCTTCCTTGATATCTATTCATTCCATCATCACAATCGTGAAATTCATGTGAACGAGTGCAATGATTCTATCTGCCATTGTATGAAATGTTTCTACAACGACGTCCATTTTGTCTGCAACAAGTTTTCATACATTCAAGTTAATCTGCGATCATATAAATCATCGCCCTTCGGACGATTGAAACGATTGATATTGTATTCGCCTGCGTCGTTTGATGAAGTTGCTGCCAATTGTCTTGAGGTTTGACCAGTTCAACGTATTCATGTGGTGAATGAAGTTGGTGCAAAGCTTTTTTTGTATAGCCTGTTTTCTAGAACACTTTCTCAGCAACTACAAGTAACTTTTCATACGTATATCTAAACTATGAGGGAAATGCAGGAGATCGGCGATATAAGATTGTCATAAAAAATTTTTGGCCCTCTATATCATTTATTTATTCCAAAGTCGTAAGAAGTCATTTAATCAACCTGAACCGCTGTAAAAAAACCCTAGCTTTTAAACGGTCAACTCAGGACACAATTAACTACTGTCGGATGCGTACCTTATTTGAAAAAAGTTTGTACTTGTCAATTGAGTTGGAAGTAGATTCTACCACCTGTAGGGTCCCAGCTCCCAAGCATGACAGCGATAGCCCGAAAAAGGCTAGAAAAAAGTAGGAAAAACTCCCAAGATCGCGTCCTAAGATTAATATTGCCATTGAGACTTCTGATTACTCCATGACTTAAAATTGGGCATTCGCTTCTTTGATGCCTTTAGACCACTCTGAACAACGTTACAGAAATAAAAGGACTTTTGGGGTCGAAACCTTCTGCTGCGTTTTTAGTGTGCGTCGTCTACCAGATTTTTCAAATACATCTTAGAATGAGGAATGTCTTGTTTTGAATACTCATTTTTAAAATATAAAACTGCTTCTTAAAAGGGAACAAAGTGTATGTCAGTCTGACAGTGTATATCTGCGTTCGGATTATTCCTTTGTACACAGGACGGCTCAAACCTCTCCAAATAACTTGCTGAAATAGCGTACTGTAGAATTCAATGTGCAAGCTCCGCAACAGTCGACAGTGATGGCTCAACCGATTTCCATCATTGGCGCGGGCAATCTAGGTGCAGCTCAAGCCGTTTTTCTTCGCAAGCAAGGCCATCCGGTATGTCTCGCTGGCACCCCGGAACATCTCGGCATCATTCCACAAGTCGATGCTAATGGTAACCGGCTCACCGAAATTGACGGTACTCGAGGTCTTGGTCGCGAGGTTGAAGGCGTCACGATTCAAGTGAGCACCGGAAATATCGCTCGGGCTGTTCAGGCCAACGTGATTATGGTCACAGTTCCAGTTTCCGCTCAGGAGGATGTGGTCAATGCCCTTTCTTCGCACGATCTGAGTGGTCGCACGCTGATTTTCATGCCGTGTGGAGTCGCTGCTGGACTGGTCCGCGCCGCCATGGCCGAAGACAGGATGCCAGATTTGATAGTGGGAACTGTTTCATCACCCTTCGCTTCGCGTGTGAGGGTGGGTGCGAAAGTCGCGATTACTAGAACCAAGAACCAATTGGAAATCGCGGCATCAAAGCCGATGACAATTGCTTCAGAGAACTACTTGAGATCTCTGTTTCCTCAGCAGCTAGTATGGTACCAAGACATTGCGTCAATCTTCTTTTCCAATGTCAACCCTGTCATCCACCCGCCCACAATGATTGTTTCCAGGCACCTGATTCAAGCTCCAGGGCCAAATCCGCTATTCTATGAGGAATGTATGCCTGAGGCGGAACAGTGTATTCTATCAGTCGATAAGGAGAGGTGCATGTTGGCCAAAGCACTGGGTCTTCAAACCGATACACTATACGGGTTTTTTAGGGCATGGTATACGCCGGAGGCGAGTAGCTATCTAGACTCTGTCAGTTCTACACCCTCTTACAAATGGCGCCGTGCTCCCAGTTTCAACCACCGGTACATCACTGAAGATGTCAAATTCCTTCTCGTTCTGATGTGTGGGGTCGCTGAAAAAGCTGGAATCCAGACTCCCAACTTCCACTGGATTGTGAACGAAGCTAGTACTGCACTTGGTGAGGATCTCTGGCAGTCTGGAAAGACTCTTGATTCATTCAACATGGAAAAAGCATCAGCGCGCCAGATCATCGCATGGCTAAATGGTGAATACGACTCTACCAAGTCTAACCACTAATAGCATGTGTCTAAACTTGTGTCTAAACTTGAGCGTGCGGGCGCTATTGTGTTTTTTATCCGTATACCTTCTACATCGCGCGAAATTGTTTGACGGCTTGGAACAGTCATAGCCGCTACCTGCTTTTACTTTTATAGCAGTGTAATGCATCACGAGGATTCGAGACCAAAGTCGCTTATCATGTACCAAGGACAGATATTTGGCAAAAGGCACCATATCACGGCCGCCATTGATGACGGACACTTCTCCATGACTACGGCGATGAGAAATATTTTGTCCGCTCCTTTATTTGCCCCATTCAGATGACGTGTCTGGCGCGTTTCTCGTCTCCAGATTGTCAGCAGGGTCCAGATGCAAACCTCACTGCCTCAATGAGTAATATTATTCTTTGTATGCAAGATTGTTTGTATTACATTAGCTTGTTGTGATGGTTCTTGTTACATTATCATCGATTTCATACTGTTCACAATGCTTACTTCTCTAACGGGATTTCGATTCCAAGTGTAGACACACGACAGTTATCTTACCAAAACTCGAGAGAAAAACAAATCTTATGTCAATCTTTTGAACCAGTTGGGGGTCGGGGAGCCCATAACTATGGAAACAAATGAGCGACTCCGATTTCGCATCGGATCTCAATCGTTTTGCACAACGTCGCATCTTCGCTATCGGATCACGACACGTGATCATCATCGATTGGCTCGTATTGGAGAAGCAGCCGAGATTCGTAAGAAAATTATTGCTTTAGGAACTAAAAAGACGTGTTTTGAAAAGGAAAAGTTATAGACTAGCATGTAAGTTGATGTCTTTAACTCGGTCTTATTGTTTTCCACTCTGAAAAGCTTCCGCTCAGGGTCTTTATGTTTTGTTAGGTGGGTAACCGGGTCGCGTATCGATCTCCGCCATGCGAATGAACTCAATCCATTGCACACCGCATCCTCCACAAAAGATAATATCTTATGTTCCTCCAGGGGTCAGAAAGCGCACAATGATCACTTCGGTACAAATCCATATCGGTATAGCATCCTAGAGAAAACGACACTGCTTCTTGAGTGGTTGTGTTGGGTTTGGAACACAAAGCAGTCCGATCTACAAAACGAAAATCCCCGTATCACCGCAAAGCAGGAGGGTGATCGCAAGGCTTAAGAAGGCCGGGTGCGACCCCGCCTCGTCGTCGACCTAGAGAGCATCCTGAGCTCTTGCCTGTCAATATTCACTGAAATGTTTCATCTGGGTTCCCAGGAAAAAAAAATTGCACGTCAGAAAAGCCGTTTTTTACCGCCTGCAGGCCACAGGCTGTTGAAATACCCTGTCCGGTTCGATTGTTCGAGAGAACAATCAGATCGATGAGTTCCAGTTTCCGGCTTCCTCGAAGCTGTAGTTCCAGAATCCCAACGAATATACTGTCGCGGCACCCTCGGTGCTGTCAACAGTGCTCCATTACGGCTCCCTCGGAGCTGTTACGGCGGTAGAATCCGGCAACGGCGGCTGTAGTCTTCTGAATAAATGACTTCTTCTTTATTGTTTGATACTTCATTCTTTGTTGTTGATGTTGCTAAGCATCGCGCTACTCGCGAGCTTTTATAGTGCCTACGGTAGTGCACTCTCCGACTTTCATCGCTAATAATGTACCTCTTCCCCTAATAAACATATTACTTGTCCCAAATGCAAAGGTATGCATCATAAATGCAGTACATATTGCATTACGTGTTGCACTATTAACTGCAAATGCAACACCTCTCCGTAGGATAAAAATCATTTCATATTAAGAATTGACACAGGCTATAGCAAGGCCAAGTTTTGCGCACGTGTTCTCTAGCCGTGTGTCTTTATGGCGCCTACCACTTTCTGAGCTTCTCCGAGCCATGGCTGTCTACCGAAATTGTTCCAGCACTCCATTGTCGAAATTTGATATAAATAGCACATCAAACCAATATACGCTCCTCAACAACTTCAAGAGCGAAATTGTTTGTACACAGAAGAAATATTTATGTTACACTTTGATATGGAAAATTGTGTCCGTTTGAGTTTACTTTCTGTTATTCAAACTCAACGAAATGGGGGATTGATGCTGTCCTTCGCGCCCTCCTCAAGTTCTGCAGAAATTAAGGAGGGCCAGAATGATGGTAGAATTTCGAAATTCATTTCGTACAGGTAAGTTGGTTACCTCATCCAATAGCATCATTCTCTTCTTAGCATTTCATTATTCTGGCGTTAGGACGAGTATTCAAGGTTCATTCCACTACTGGTGCAAACCAATTTGTATTTCTACAGAAAGAGTTTTTGTATTCCTCCCGCTCATCACTAGTCGTAGGCGTTGTTTTTAAATTTAAACTTTTAAACAAAACAAAACAAAATAGGACTATCCGATAGGTATTGAACACAACACGTCACACACGTCCCCACAACAGCAACGTGGAAGAGCATTTGCAACAAGTGACAGCAATGAACGTCTTTCTTCACCTAATCCCATTTTGCCACTGGATTTCGTATTCTTCAAAATAGCCCCCGATCTCCACGGGTAAGTAGCATCGTCACCAAGCACCCCTTTGTGCCCATGGGATGCGATATAACGCATTCAGTAGGCAGAATCGTTCACAGGTAACGAAAAAGTCCCAGGAAATGGCTCATGAATAATAATAAAGTGTGAAGTCAGACATTCCAGGTTGATAATTATAACCGTAATGTCAAGTGGGAATTAAATGAAGCTGTGATATCTATATTGGCTACTCTTTCGCAGTTACAAAGCCCCATACTATAGTGTACTACAGCCGTATTTCTGACCAAGTCAGCAGTCATGATTTCTTTTTGTTGAATTCAGTCAAATCTCGTCAAGATCTAGTCATATGCTGAAATGAACTGCAAATCATCACGAAAGAATGCTTGGCGTTTGTAGAATCTTCACAGGGGGTCCAAAATTATGCGGAGCTGCAGAATGGATGCCCTAATGCTGAGTTTATGTACAACAGGGTTGGTGTTTCTCTTCCTTTTTGTGAGACAGACTGCGGCTCCGATCCATGCGGGAAACACACAGTGTACATGGATTTCTACGTGCAGGTCTACAGACCAGGGGATAACCCTGCAGACTGCGTTTCGGCATCTCTTATTCCGGCGTACCAAATGTTGTATCCTACAATTCCGGTATGTGGTTCTGCACAACCTGGAGAAGACACTGGGGAAGGTTACTTTTTAGTTTCCATCGCGAGTACTTATAGGGATAACATTTCCATAGAACTGGCAGACCTTGCTGAATCGTACGGTTGCGAAATCGCGTACGCTTTCTTCGTTGAGTCAGGCTCTTCCATTAAGGATGTTATTGATGCAAGCTGTGCTGCTCAGTAATGCTTGGACGTGAGAAGTGTTCGATGAACCGGAGAGGAGGTGGAGTGCCATTGACGCAGAGGCGAAAGTTTCCCATTCTCTTCTTCTTGATGCAAAAGTACCAATTTAGATTGAGAAGTAAGATATTATTACAAAAGCTGTCCGCGGCACACGCAAGAAGTTGTTTTGCACCCAATTAAACTAGCGTTCTATATCTGTTTCCCATTACGACAGCTATCATATCCTCCTCTTCATTGCCAGGATGTAACTCTGTGAACTACTTCAGCACTCCAATTTGCCTTACGTGAATATTGAAGACATATTACTCTTACGTGCATATTGAAGACACCGCAAAACACGTCAAGCACATTATGAAAATGTAAAACAAAATTGTTTCTGTTTAGAAGAAATGTTCAAGTCACATCATCCTTCGAGTTCATGTGCTTCATTTCCAATTTCAGTTGTTTCGGTAAAGCCAATTTTCATATCCCCGGAAGCAGTGTCTTTAGCCACGGAAAATACTTTAAGCCCAATTAACACTTAGCTTGTAGAAAACAGACTGTTCTAGACATGATGGCAGAGAGTTATAAATGACGAGTTTCTGAAACAAACGGAAAGAGATGGTCAAAATATTCCTATCGATCATCCAATCCTTTGTCGTGTGGCAAGAAAAAACTTGAAAGCAATCCCGTCCCTTGTGAGATATCTCAACTTCACTGAGAGTCTGGAAAGTTTCTTTACCCTTCAAGTTACACGGGGACATCATGATCCGTAGGCGACGTGGCAATTCTGAATCGTCGTCCTTTTGTGAGTTAGATTCTTGAGATTTTGTTCTGATCTGTCAAAGGTTCTACTGCCTGGGGGAATCAACGTCCTCCTGTGGGCAAAATGGGGTGCCTTGAAATGGAATTGCACGAAGAGACTGGATTAAAAAAAAAGGCGTTCATTGCTGTAAATTCCACCAGGAGCGGAATGAGCTTCCACGCTTCACATGTGGGGACGTGTGCGACGTGTACGGATCAGTAGCTCAACGTCTTTCTTAACATATCTTTGGTATCCAAGGACCTTTTGGGTATCATCTGTAGCATTGTATTCTACACCCCAATTCGGTTTTTTGCATGAGCTGAATCGCTTGGTTTGGGTGGCGTGCCGAGAACAGTTACGACGCACACAGTGATCTGCAACCCAGCGTTTAAGGAGAAGTGACCTCAACACATACTCTCTGCAATCCAATACTGCTCACGCCTCCCATCCCGAGAAGTTCTGGTGCAGTGGACTTTGCCAAATAATAACTTTTAATGTTAGACATAGCTCATCTTCGCCGCGTGATAGTTTGCGACTGTCCACAATCCTGTTCCCGAACAATAACGAGCAGAAAAACAGGCGTTTGTATCTACAGGTCCATCATTAAGGTTCGGAAAGTTCGTTTAAACTTTTGCCGGCAACCACTTCAGTGATGTTAGTCTCCATGCCTGAGTTGGCTCATAGAGACTAACGTGTTACTTGGAAAGGCAAAAGCTTTAAATCATTTATGGAAAGCGTGTGGCATCGCCAGATCTGCAGAACGCCAAACTACTGTGAAAGCCAGGGCCGTATATGTGACTGACTGACTACAGCAAAAAAAGGATGACTTATGATTGACTGACTAGCACCTGATTTATAAATCTAGTCATATTTAGTCAGTGACGTAATAACAGTTTGAATGACCTCTCTT
>JASCIV010000491.1:0-18448 GCA_030374735.1 Gracilaria caudata
GCCCCCGCCTCCGCCGCTCAGTCGCATCGCGCGTCTGCACGGCGTGCAACCGCCGCCTGCGCCCCCGCCGCCTGCACCGCCGTCGCCGCCGCCGCTGCTGCCGCTCCCCCCGCTGCTGCCGCCGCCGCCGCCTGCGCCACCGCCGCCGGCGCCGGCGCGCGCCGTCACGGCGCGAGCGCCCGCCGCGCGCCCGCCGCGCCCCAACTACGCGCCGCCGCCGCCCGCGCGCGCGCGCCACAACTCGGCCGCCGCCGCCGTGGGCGCCGCGCCGCCCGTGGCGCCGCCGTTTGCGCGACGCTCGTGGCGCGCCGAGTCGCACCGCCTGGCGCCGTCGCGCACGCCCAGTCACGGCGCTATCAGCGCGCTGCCCAGCGACCTGGCGCTGGGCATCGAGCGCGTGGTGTCGGAGCACTTTTCTCCCGTGGCCAGCGCCACTGACGCCGCGCCGCCGGGCGCGCAGCTCGGGCTGCGCTTCACGTTTCAGTCGCTGCTGTCGTATGGCAACACGGACAAGTCGTCCGCGTCGCTGGCGGATGAGGCGCACGCCAACGCGCTGGTGGGCAATGTGTACGCCAATGCGCCGGGCGCGGCGTTTGAGCGCGCCGCGTGGAGCGCGTCGCGACTGTTGTTGCCGTCCAGGGTGGAGGAGGCCGCGGGCCCGCTGTTGTATCGCCGCGCGTCGTTCGACTCTGCGTGGCGACTCACGCAGCGTCTGGGCATGGGCGCGTGCTCGGAGGTGCGGCTGGGCGAGTCGGTGCAGCACGCTGCCGTCAGCGCCGCCATCAAGATCGTGCCCAAGGGCGCGCCGGACCTGTTCTGCGCGCAGTCGGGGCACTGTCGAGAGGTGCTGGCGTTCCGCTGCATGGGCGCGCATCCCAACCTGGTGCAGTGTCGCGCCATTTACGAGGATGAGCGCTTTGTGTACATTGTGATGGAGCTGCTCACCGGCGGACAGCTGCTGCCGCGCATCTCTGATAAAGACAGGTACTACGCGCGCTACTGCGAGAATGACGTTGTGACCGTGGTGCGCTCGCTGGTGCGCGCGCTGGCGCACCTGCATGCGCAGGGCATTGCGCACCGCGACGTGAAGCCGGAGAACATCCTGTACGTGTCGGAGAGCAGGGACCCCACCGTGAAGCTCACCGACTTTGGCATTGCGCACGCCGACGCGCACCATGTGCGTGCCACCGACATGGTTGGCACGCCGCTCTACATTGCGCCCGAGGTTCTGCAGCGGCAGCCGTACGGCTGCGCCGCCGATATGTGGAGCTTGGGCGTCATTGTACACATCCTGCTGGTCGGCTTTCCGCCGTTTGACGACGACAACCTCGTCACGCTTGTGAACAAGGTCAAGTTCAACAGCGCCACGCTGCAACAGCCCGAGTGGCAGTTTGTGTCGGAGGGCGCCAGGGACTTTGTGAGTCATCTGCTGGATCGCGACGTGAGTCGACGCTTCAGCGCGCAACAAGCGCTGGCGCATCCGTGGCTTACCAAGCCGCGTCCGCCGCCGTTCCCCGCGCCGCCGATCCCCGCCAACGCCAGAGCGGTGCGCACGCCGCCGCTGCGCAGACAGTCCACGCAGACGAGTCGACAACAGGGCACCATGCCGCTCGTGCGTGCGCAAAACAACATTGGAGAGTTTCTTCGACGCAGTCTGTGGAAGAGAAGGGAGAGCGAACAAAAGTCGCAGCCGGAGATGGAGCTGTCCATGCTGGTGTCGCTGTCGGAGAAGACGCTCAAACTGTCCGACTCGGCGCACGCGCTGGACGGCGCTGCGCCGGGCGCCGTGTTGCCGCACATGCTGCCTGTGCGCGCTTCGTCGCCGTCGCCGCCGCAAACGACGGTGGAACGACAGGCGGGCGTGAGCCCGCTGTCGCTGAATGAGGCTGTGGCGGCGGGGCTGTCGGACACGTATGATAGCCCGGCTCTTACGCCGCAGCCCACTTTGGGCACGCAGTCGTCTTCGCCGGCGTCAGGGCGCGCGCTCCGCGCGCAACGCACGGATGTGTTGGAGCTGTTGTCCAGACAGAAGGATGTGCAGCTGGAGAACCAGAAGGAGCAACAACGACTGCGACAGCGGCGACTGAGAATTCAGGCGGAGCTGTCGAAGAGGAAGCGACTGAAGGAGAGAAAGAGCCTCAATGGCTCGGAGAACGCCGCGTCGGAGCCGTCGGAACCGGTGTCGTCACGCACGGCGTCGTCGCAGCGGGAGGAGCTGAATGAACGGGAGGACTCGCTGTTCACCGATTGCAAGTTCTCGGATGATAGCATGAGCTTGCTGATGGAAGAGACCTTCCCGAGTCGTCGCGACGCGGATGCGCAGGAGGATGTGCAAAAGATCCAGAGGCAACGCGCGGAGCAGGAGCAGAGGGGACGCGGCAATTTGCTGGGACGGCGTGCGAGACATGGCGCGAACGCAAAGGGTGCGGCGAAGAGTGAGAAGGGCAAGCTGTCGAGAGGGAAGGGCGTCAGAGTTCTCAGACGGCAGAAACAGTCAGTTAGGAGCGCGAATCGGTTGTAGCAGCTCTGCTGTTTTTACGCACTTTGTATTTCTCTTTCCTCGTCTCTTTTGCTGAGCTTCCCGATCGCGCTCTCGCAGCTGTGTGCAGGGGTATGATATGTATACAAGGGTAAGGGCCAGTGCGCTACTTGACGCCTCGAGGAGAATCGTGGTCTCTTTCCGCATTTCACCGACTTGGTGGTGCAGCCTGCACTTGGGCTTGCTGGGATGTACGTGACACCCGCAATGTGTTACTTTTGTTATTTGTACATGCATCATGCATGATGTTTGCATCGCAGTGGGATTCATTTCACCTTCTGAAGGTTAGGTAAGATGCGGGGCAAAGGCACTCCGGGTTAATCTTGAACCCCTACCCATGGAAAGCTCGTACCGTAGTAGCCACAGAACTCACAGCTGGGTTCCGTGGTGTGTCTACTACTAGTAGTAGTACTACTAGTAGACTACTACCTTAGATAACGGTTCGTACAGGTCAATAGATTACACATAGAATGTATAGGTCTTTTTTTTTCAGCCATTTCCCTCTTCGCCGTGATTTGGGTTCTGGAGGAGAGAGGTTTGCTCATCTTTCCGCATTTCGTTTTTCCGAGAGGATATCGACGTCCGTAAACTTGAGGAGATCCACACAAACGCTAACCTAACTCTATGGCCTGTTCGTCATGGCGTCGCGGGCTTGAATTGCCTCTTGATCGGCTGAATTGCTCGCTGGCATTTTTGTGTGCTCATGAATCACGAATTCAGGCGAGGGAGCTGTGGGTTCTGTTTCCCGAACTGGGGGGACCTGCTGATATGGGCATGTTGGGGGGAGGATGGTCAAGTGCTTAAACGCGCCCCCCTCCCGCCATCCCAAACAGTCCGCGATCACATTGTTCGGCGTTCCCCACCCGGCTGTTCTTCACACACACACCCTCCATTTTCAGTCATCCTGCAAACTTGCCGGAACATTCTTCATCGCTCCCCGAACAGAACTCATTCCACGCCTTTTTCTGAGCTTTTGAAGCCAGCCCGAGAACTTTACTACTACTAACACAAATACCGGTCATGAGCATCTGTCGTTCCGCGGTTAGCCCTACCTCTGTGCTTTGTGAGGGACGTACATGCAAACACGGCTCTAAGGCGGCCCGCTCTGGGCACGCGTCTACCAAGTTTCTTCACCCGCTGAGCTTCGAATCCACAAATCCGGTTTACCAAGCCGGTCGCAAGCGCCCCCCGCGATGGAGCAAGGTTTCCCAAGCGGAGCTAATGGACCTCACGAGGGAACACATGGCCGTTACTTTCAAAACGTCCCAACCCGACGTGCAGGAGCATGCCATATCGTGTCTGGTTGAAATGTTGGAAGCTCGTTTCAATGACGTGCTGCCACACTTGAGGGTCGACTTTGTTCGCTTCTTCTGCAGGACTTTGCGACCAAACCTAACCAACCAATCGTTTGTGTACACCGCTTGTCGCTTGATTTCCGTCTTGGGGAAGAATTCCGCAGAGCACTGCGTGTTCATGTCTCAAAACATCGACGTGGAACTATGCGAGGACATGCTCCGATACCACCTGGAAGGCTCTCAGTCTATCCACAAAATTATCCTGGAGGCCTTCACAATGCTGCTTAATGCCAGTGAGCCGCACCGAACCGCCCTGCTTGAGCCTCTGTCGAGGGGCATTGAATGGGTCTTTGCATACCTACGACGATGGAAAATATGCGAAGAAATGCAGTTTGTATTGCTCGAATACTTCCGGACACTGCTAGAGGACGAAGAAGAATTAAAGCTTGAGGTCGTGAAGAGAGGTCTGCTACTTGATATCACCGATGCTTTCGAATCCTTCCCGTCGTCATACAGGTTACGATACCTTGCGATCGATTTGCTCATCACTCTTACAGAACGCTCTGGAGAAATTCGAAGACAAAGCATCGAAGAAGGTCATCTCACACAAATTCTTCGAACCTTGCAATTGTTGCGAAGGACTCCTGAAATGGTTCTGTTAACCACTCAAGCGATTGAGAACTACAGCGCTGACCTTGACACCAGGGACCTCATGGGAAGGACTGGTTTCATCCGCGAGTTGTTGCAGACACTGAGATATATGCTTGAACCTTCTCATGACCTCTACACAAGCTCTCACCGTGAAGGCATTTGTCAGGTACTATCAACTCTGCGGGGCATCCTGTATCGAAGTGAAATCAATCGATATGCATTGATGGACTTGGCCGAGCTTGAACTCATTAAGGAGATTGTCCAAAGATACAAGTTCGATGAGTATGTAGTCAGGGCCGCTTTCATGGTGTTAGAGACATTGTGTGGCGATTTGTACCGAGACGAAAAGCCTCCCCGTTTTCTGCAGGAAACGTCGAAGCGAGAGGCCCTAGAAGACATAATTCGATTCGCCACATCGATTCTCTCGGAAAACAAGGGAAAACCGCGATACGCACAACTGGCTTGCTCCGTTCTCCTTCAGACATGCCTCCTAGGGTGCCAAGACATTGTTTTCCGCACTAGTCCAGATCTCTACAGCCTAATCCCAGAAGCAATAGAGGCGTGTTTCGAGAACGAAGTTGTACTCAACGTCGCACTCTCGCTGGTATGTTACACGAAAAGATGACTAGATTGATAGCTTCCGAGCGAATGATTAAAAACTCCTCAGCAGTCCCGCGGTGGCCGTAACATCTTAGTCAATCACTGCGATGCACAAGCTTTGCACTCAATCCGTGGGTGGAATCTTAGTAGGGTCTTCGTTTCGCTCTTTTCCTTCATCGGGTGCAAGTCACGTAGTACGGAGTACTGTCCTTCTTCCGGGAAAAATATCGGAAGCGAGGTGCATCACAGTGCATCACTGCATAACAATATATCTTCGTGAGTAGAGCCTCAGTTCAGTACGCTTCGCTCCGTTTGCAAGACATCGACGTGGTTGTAACATAACTTCGAATTAAACACGGTCCATATCTACAGTCACCACTATTCCTAAAGGGTTTGAAACAGACGAACGGCGCGGGATACATCCCGAAATAACCAGAATAACACATGAAGCGAAGCACCTTGAGAAGCACCATACCACTATCGTTAAATCGAAGCTGTATAGAAAGGGATGTACTTCTTGGTCGCCACTTATGCGGCCTTTCCCGTCATATGTTTGCAGTTAATGCAGTAGACAGATCCTTCTAAACCCCAGTTGGGAATGCGTTACAAGAAACTAGATTCTTGATTTGCCCCTGTCCTCATGAAGCAACGGATCATTTTATCCGAAAAGCAGAGAACACCTGTTGCATCTCACGAGCACGCACTGCGACGAAGCACAAGGTTTCCGGAAGCCGGGGTTGCAGGGGCACCGCCGCTGGATGGCATAAATCGTCCTGGTATACTCGATCGCGACTTCGAATTTCAGCGGCGCGTTAACACCAACGATGGTTTCTCCGAGAACGTAACCCCCTTCTCCCCATCAACGTTTCGACCCGAAAGATTTCGCTCAGGTCTCCGCGGACATGCCGAAACAACGCAATCCATAGCAGAATACCGGGAGCAAGAGCGAATGTTTACCGATGAGTCTGTCCCATATAATTTCGCTCTCGATATCGGCAGTCCTACACCTGGCCGCCACCAGCGCACAACGAGAGACCAAAGGAACCGCTCTT
Organism: Gracilaria caudata; assembly: GCA_030374735.1. Classification (NCBI taxonomy): domain Eukaryota; phylum Rhodophyta; class Florideophyceae; order Gracilariales; family Gracilariaceae; genus Gracilaria; species Gracilaria caudata. Next base: position 6,138 of record JASCIV010000491.1, read on the forward strand.
CTTGTTTCAACCTAACATTCGAGAACGTTTGCCCTTCGAAAGGGAAACATATTCTTCAACTTCTGTGCGTCATTGGTCTCATGGTCCTGGCATTACGCTTCACATCTAATAACGGAGATCTAACCAAAGGTAGTCGAAGCATTTTGTATGATGCACTCCCATGGGTTTTCAGAGCGACAAATATCTCTGCACAGCAGACAAGAGCAAAGGCGCTTTGGGAAAACCACATCGTCCTCAGCGACGACAATCGAATACTCATCCCGGAAACATTTGAGAGTCGCTGGAATATCGAGGTGGCACCTCTTCTCGAAAACCAACTTCATCGCATCTGGGACGAATTGCCTAGTATTGAGTGTCCGAACGACGAGCAGGCTTACGCAGGGTTTTCCCTAAAGGAATCAGAGAGTTTGCCTGCAACAGTCTCTTCTGACAGCGAGTGCAACTATGACGCTTCGGTTCGGAACTGCGCTCACCAAAAGCCGGTCGCCGATTTACGGCACCTCAGTATCAACTTGCCGTCAAAGTGGAGCCGTTCTTCTTATTCGGTGAACATAATGGTGAAAAGATCCGTTGGACCATCCGATGTGACAGTAGATCCTGAAGATATGTTTGCAGTTGCAAGAGGAATCATACAATTTCATCTTTCTGATTCTTCGCAAATTGCGCTCATTCGTTACTGCAGCGATCAACGACATCATTTCTCCGACAGCATTGTGCCAAGATATACAGGCTCGAACAAAGTTGGAGTCATATCTTTGTACGAATTGAAACGAATGTACGCATTAACTTCGAGAAATCGAAGAGGAGCATCTTACTTCACAGAGCTCTGGGACGCGAACGAACTTTCAAGAGCCACTTTTGACACCTTGGAGCACTCTTGGCATCAGTTAACAAAGTCGACTAGGAAGCGGTTGAGAGGCAGGAAGGATTATCTTGATACACAGGTAGATAAGCCTTCAGACATTTCCCTTAATGTCTCAGAGACCGTCCAGAAAGATGGGGAAATAGGCTCAAACCCTGTTGAAGTTGGATCCACGACGGAAGACACAAATGCAAACTCAACAAGAATCTCCGGGCCTTCCCAGGATATGATGGATATCGGGAATTCATCAATTGGGGACCCGAATCAGAAGAACCCCAATGACTTGCCTAATGTCTCTCTACAACGAGAGAGAGACAAACACGAGTTCACCTTTTCTGAAACGGTGTCTGAGCCAAAGATCGACGGGAATGAGGAGCAGAGAGAAACTCAAGACGAGGACGAGGTGCCGCCCGACATACCATCGGAAGCAGAAGAACCGGAGGAGGACGAAGATAGTTCAACCGACAGTCAAGGTCCGGATGAGAGTGGCGAAAGGAAAGGAAACAGTCATTCGTTGCAAAACAAGCAGTTGCCCGAGAGCAGACAAGATTCCACAGTTTCCGAAACAACGGATTCCAAAGTCGGAAGTAGACCGCACTCTAGCAATGTCCCGCCCTCTGAAGGGGAGCATGAGAATCCATCAGGCATCGCAACTACTGTTGCCACGCATCAATATCCGGCAAGAGTCCCTCCTTCTCAGGTTGATACAGGAGTAGCCTCCAGCTATCAGGAACACAGACTTCCGAATCAAGGATACACATCTGAATTTGATCACGAGAGAACGACTTCGCAGAGCTCCCAATCGCCTGTCAGAGACGCAGAAGTACCTCAACAATTCGCTGTGTCCCACCAGATACCCCGACAGCAGGAGCCCGCCTTCCCTCGCACGCCCCATATCGGTACTCCTTCTCAAGCGTCAGTTTTACCGGGCGGAAACGCGGTAATGCGACTCGAACAGTCCGAACTGACGAACAATCCTCGAAACCTGCCAAGTTCACCACAAACTAATGCAAATGGGTTTCCTTCTCAAGAAGCTCCACTGCAAGTCGGAAATACAGATCAGGCTTTGGAAAGTTCTGAGTCTACTCATATTCCATTAAGAAATCCAAGTCCCGCGCGAACTGATCAACTCGAAGTACCTCCCCAGGAAACTCAGTTACGATATGGAAGCAAAGGGCCGCAGCAGGAACGCCCTCATTACGCTCAGACTGTGCCAAACGATGTCAACATGCATCAGATGGAAATTCCTTTGCAAGGTTCTTTGATGAGCAGAAAAAATGCCGAAGATGAACGTAGTGTTCCAAGCAACGGCGGATCTTTGCGGATACCTATTCTCCCACGAGCTCATCACGTAACCGATATACGCAACCGAGTTACTGGCCGAAGAGAATCTCGACCGCAGATTCATCGTCGTGGCACGTTTGAGGAAACGCGTGACAGCGTAGCTGTGACAGAGTCGAAAGTAACAGCCCCAATCGACAACCAACAACCGAATCGTCTTCAGGAAGGCCTAGTCAGTAGAGATGCTTCCTTTGCCATCAGTGCTCCAAGAGTACCACAGGGCGTCGGAACCGCTAGAAGAAGCCACGAAAACACTCTTATTAAGCCAAGTGCATCTCAGAACAAGGGATATGTGAACTAAACTTTCTTTTTTTTCAGGGGTTCTACCTTTATGTAAACATTCGACCTATGTGGTGGTCATGTTGGTCAACAACATGTGCAATTCTCTACCAAGAACATCAATTGAGAAGTACTTTTCCACTCTTTGTCGACCTTGTTGCCCCATTTCCACGCCCTTATGACGATCACCAAGCAGCTGCATGACAGCGTCGCCGAACTGTTTGGCGGAATTGTCACAGAGAAAGCCAGTTTGAAGATGCTCAACTGTCTCAAGTGGACCGCCAGAGTTGACGGCAATGATCGGTACGGCCTCACTCATAGCCTCAAGCGGGACAATTCCGAAATGCTCGTTGGCAGGAGTGTAAAGAACTACCAGCGCATCACGCAAAAGAGAACGTCTTTCTTCATCGGATATATTCTTGAGCAGGTTGACACGGTCCTGTAAACCATGAGACTGTGCCAGTTCTTCAAGCTGGGCATAGTATTGGACGTTCTCTATCAATCTGGTATCATATCCACCAGCAATGACGAGTTTGACATCGGCGTTGTGCTCAGATCTCAAGTACGAAAGCGTTTCGATCGCAAGTGAAACGTTTTTCTTCCTTTCATACCGATTCAGAGACAACAACACATCTGGCGAAGAAGTGGTGTTAATGTGGCCCGGCACCTTGACGCAAGGATATATTACAGTTGGTATGGGTAGGTTAGGGAACGTTTGTGTGAAGGCACGTGTCGTAAAGCGCGAGTTGCAGGCAATTCGAGTGGCATGTCGAAGTGAAAACGCCTCGATTGAATCGACAATAAGCCTATAAAAGCGCTTTGGAAGCGAAGGGCGCGAAGTTGGATTAAGGGACTTGGCAAGAAGTTTGTCCGGATAATGACAATAAAAAACAGTCTTAACTCCAAACAACGACAGAATAATCAACGGTAGCGACACAATATCAACGACTGCTACATCAAAACGACAGAACAAACAGGCATATAAGGCAACAAGCGCACATCGCAAAGACGTGAGAATTGCTTGGAATCGACCGAGAACAGAGCGCGGAATGTACGGGCGGATACAACGGACGGGTACGGAGGAAGACGAGGGCGATACTTCGATGAAGCAGCGCGCTGGGTCGAAATGAGGCGTGAAGATGGTAGTGCGATGGCCGTGTTTTTGTAAAGAAAGTGCGGCGTCGACGATAAAACGTTCGGCTCCCCCGATGCCGAGATCGGGGTGGATGAACACGACGTGCATGACTACAAGCGTACGCGATGCAATACCGAAACCACCTCGTATATGAAGCGATTTAAATACGTACACGTACAGGTACCTTTGGTACCGCAACCGCGTGATAGTCATCAATCATCATGATCATATTTACACAATATTCCACAACTAAAAAGGCCAGATACAGCATCAGATACATCTATCACACGTCGATCTTAATCTTCCTGCCATTCTTCTTCCGCGCAACCGGAATGTTCACCGCAAGCACACCGTTTGCGTACTCCTCAACCTTGACCTTTGAGACGTCTGTGTCATGACTCAGACCCAATTGCAAATCATACTGAACCAGCAACTTGGGTTCCTTCTCCTCCGCCGCACTCATCAAGGTAGGCGCAAACCGCTTCGCAGAAATGCTCAAGTGATGTCCATGCAGCTCGATAACAATATCTCTCTTCCTCACGCCAGGAAGCTCGACGTACAGAAAGCCCTGCACATCATCCGATTCCACGTAGTACGTGGGCTCCACCACCGAAGAAACTCGAGTGTTCGCGCCTTCTACCGGGTGTCGACGGTTATGTCCGAAACGAAACGGATGAAAGTGCGCGTGTGCGGACGAATTAGTGTGCGACTGGCCGAGCAGGAACGGCAACGGCGCCGCGATGGTGTGCGCGATGTTGGGAAACATGTCGTTGCCGTGTCGCGCACCGGCATTCTGCGCGGCGTTCGGCAAATTTTGCTGTTGAAGAGCTTTGCGCTCGCTTGCACGGCAAGTGCGTGAGCGAATGCGCCGTGTCGCTTGCGCGCCGCGCCACGTGTGTCTCGTCGCTATCTGCGCTGCTTCTTTGCCAGCTTCTTCGCAACGTTCGTTCGCTCGGTCGCTCTTCTTCACATGATGCGCTGGTGGGAGTTCTACGTTAGAAGATGTGAGCAAACGCTGTTCATCCGCGTCAAAACAGGAAGCAAGGCCTTCTTGGCGGTTAATGTCCCAGTGGCATCGACCATAGTATGTACAACAGGTTCACCTTGCTATACTATCCGATGCACACTCGCGACAAATGATTGCCTCTCCACCGGTCTTGGTGGCCTTTGAGTGCCTTTCCGTAGTCGCCAGCTCTGTCATGCTCTTCGCTTCATATTTTAGAACTACAATATTGGCAGGAAACAGTCATGGAACATGAAACCATGAGCACATCCCCATGAGTGTACTATCTACCACACTGCGGACAACGACGTCATGTTCAGCATTACCGCCGCCATTAATCTCTTTTTTTGTCAAAGCATCTGTTGACACATATTCTCCTACGCATACATTTCGTTTACAAGCACGACTAAATGCCCCTAACTCCTTTTCTCAAGCAAATCAAAAACATGCCAGATCCGCTTCATGCCACAATCCTGCCCATGCTTCAAAAGCTTTCTCCCGAATTCAATCTGTCTTCCACTCTGTCACAGAACTGACGCAGCAATGCCTGTATTCCGCTGCACCTGCCATTTGTTATCAATCACTCCCAGCTGGAAAATGTAAGCGCTTCATCCATGTGACCATGCATTATCACTACAACAAACACTTCTACCTACGAATCAACAGCAATCTTCCTGACTTTCGCAGCCTCCTTTGCTTTGTAAGGCACAAACAATCTCAGAACGCCAAGACCTGGAAAAGCTGCTGTGATACCTTCCAAATCCACGTTCTCGCTCAGGCGAGCCCTGAATCTATACGTAGTGCTTGGTTCAGCCTTGTCTTTATCCTTTACACCGTGTGAGTACCGGTTCGCCTTAACTACCAACGTATGGCCTCGCGTTTCGACATAAATGTCTTCCTTTGCAACGCCTGGCAGTTCTATCTCAATAAACGCTTTACCGTCCTTACTCTTGAACGTGTACCCGGGAAACAGTAACCCGCTGCGCCTAGGATAGTAGGAGAAGAATGAAGGCACCCACATCAACGACTGCAGAAGCGCGATGTCATCACAAAAGGGCCAACGATAATCACACCTTGCCATGCGCATCATGTGCAGGTTTGGTCCGTGTCAAACAAGTAATTTCAAGTTCCGCTTGTCCTTGTTGTTGATGCCGAGGGTTTAATGACGAAGCACTGGCTCTTTCCGTCGCAGAACCAAGGAATCAAACAGGTCAAGAAACACAGTTGTCACTCTCGAGCTTCGTCGACGAGTTCTGGCACAAATAAGAGAGTAGTTCAGTTCGCTCCGGAGCGAGCCTCCTACGGCCTACAAAACATCCAAAGGTCATCAGGGCCCGTCACTGACGATATCATTTGCTGAAAAAAAAAAACACCGGTCAAGAATAATTTCCATCTCGAGATTAGAGATTCCACAGTCGCCCCGAGCAGCACCAGTCGAGAAGGTGCCATTGTAAGGAGGAAGTCTTCCATGTCTGGAAGTGAGCTGGCTAGCGGTGAGCCAGAGCAGCACCCTTATCACAACGGTTAGCCATCAATCACGTTGCCCATATAATCCAGCGTCGCAATAGTTGCATGTGTAAACAGTTGTCCCAGCCACATGCGTCTATTTGAATCACATAGCGAATCTTCACCGCCACGGTGATGGCGTGTATCCAAATCCCCAGTGGAGTCTTGCGTTCCAGTTTGACTTTGGACAAGTTGGGCAATTGATCTTCAAATAGAACACTCTAACGTACATGCAACCACAGTGCACGGAACCCTCTCGTACTGCCCACATCATTGTCGCCTGCCTGCATCGTTGGGCAGGAACCTAACGGACATGCCATATTAGCCCGGCCAGAGTTGTCATTCGTAGCAGTGTTATTTCCTTCCTGACCTCAGCTGTGCTTAAAAAGAAATTGTTGCGACAGACACATCTACAGCTCACTTGTTTTCGAGTACAAGGCGACAGAGCTTTCTTTTGTAACATTCTCTCAACTATGACTCACCTGAATCAGATCGCGACTCTTTGTCTCATTGTACTGGCCACTTTCCATGCAGGCTATGCCAGCGTAACGCCGACGCTATGCAACGGAACTGAGCCCGCCCCTATACCGGAAACATCAATTGGGAAGACATTCAGCTACTGGGATGATTGCTATCGCCCGTCTGCGACGGAAACCGTGAGCGTTTATCGCAAGATGTTTGTTTACAAACCACTTCAACCCACGCTTCGTGTAGCCGGCTGCTTCGAGAAATATGTAATGCACTTCCGACAGTCGCCCACTGCGCCGTTCATCGCTCATTTCAGAGCATTTGCTCCTCCTTCCCATCTGTCAAGTAGTGACGAAATCCAAGCATATTGCGAGGCCGAAGAGACAAATCATCGCGAACTTCTTTTCGCTCATGGGGAGAAGAGGAATCTGTACATCGACGCTGTGCGTCTCATGATTGAGAGGATACCAAGGATTCGAGACTTTGGATGCTACACTAATGACCAGGGCTTCATCACACGGTTCCCAGGTCGTTCGTTTGACAATATTGACGTTGATCCGATCATTTCGTATCTCTACAACGTCGCATTTTCCTACGGCTTTTGCTCTGCGTGAAATCGTCTGAATTGTTCTACTGGTTTTCTGCCCAATGCCAGGGTATGCACCGTAAGAAGCTGAACTTAATCAAATCTTACCTAGATATTCTACGTCATGAACACAGGTCAATGCCCAACAGGCTTTCGTCAGACGGGAGACTATTCCTTAGGGTCCATGAATAAAACTATGACTGTGGTTGTTTTCAATAGAAAGGAGGTCCCGCTGCCGACGTGCACATCGTGGCCAAAACCTCCGTAGGACTGAAATGTACTCTGTCAATAAAACGTAAGCTGTCGTACTTGGCGTGTCTTGAACGTTCTGTAGTGCCTCCGGACGAAGTTAGCACCGCTGCGCTGCTGACGAAGAATTAACCCCCCGGATTTGCAAACAGAACAGCAGTTATACTTCATTCCTCATCGCTGCGGGTAAAGGGTCTGGTTCGCGTTTTCGTTGTACAGTTGTATCGTACTGCTGTAACAATATCTTTAGCGCTGAAAACAACAAAAACGGGTTGTCAGCCTTCTCCAGTTGTCCGGTTTCAGGTATTGAAACCGAGAGCGAGGAGATCGTCAAAATGCCTCTTGCCCGTGATCTCCAAGTGGTTTTGCCCACCGAGAAATTGTTCTGGGTAGTGGTAAAGCCACCACAAGCAGTCAGTATTAATTCTGCTTGTAAAGGGATTGGCTGCTTTGCCTTGGTTTGAACTCGTAATATATCTGACAAGCTTGAACCCAAACATCTACCGTCAAACTACATCGTTTTCCCTTTTAACTCACCATCACGTCAAGCACTGGAGCGAGGCCGCCGCAAGCAATTCATCATGAGCATGCTAACCAAGCACGACAAGCCGATTCTACAGAATGTCTCGCGTTTTAGTAACAACGACCCTCTTACCAAGCAGTCAGTGGAGCCCACAATGTGGACCCGTCAAAAACGCGTCTCAGTTGCATAACAAAATCTTCAACGCGCTCAGTCAGTTTTCTTCTCATGAGTACTCTTCCTCAAGCTCTCACAGTGGCATCTCATCCCGTCTACGAGCTCAGCTGCGCATCGACTCCTGCAAGAGTTCCTCATTCCGTTGTCGAATCCGTCGGCCGCCCCGCAAGCAGCCTCGGGTCCATCACCTGGTGTGTCAAACGCCGCCGACTACGGCCCTCAACGTCCTTCGCCTCAGTTTCCCTCATTGATTCCCACTGAGGTTTTCGAACAAGTGTTTGTTCGTCCACATTCCGCCCTCGGGGCCGTCAAGTGACAAAGAGGAGGCTGTGAGCTGTTCTGTCCATCTGTTCGTGAGTTTACACGTACGAAGGTAAACATCTCAGGCTTGATGCAAATGTTCCAGAAAATCAGATCAACGCGAAGCATTGCTGTTGCAAGCAGAACATCCCAAATCTGAAATCCGTCTCGAACTGTCATCATCGATGTTGGATTGAATCCTTTCTGAGAGCTTGCTTTGCGACGGAAAAAGACTACAGGGCTCTCCGGAGACAAGCACGTAGCGACGGGCACGTAGCGAAGGTGGAAGGCGCGACAAAGACAAGGAAATGAAAAGAGCACGCTTCGCTTGTTTGTAGAGTGGTGTTACGCAAGTTGTGAAGCACCGACACCCCTCGTAGAGACTTTATGTTTTCATATCACAAGACAGAAAACGAGGGTCGACGGTATTCGCAACATCGGCGAGCAGTCCAAAGCAAAACTGTGCCACGGTCGTAATATTAGTCAGAGCTGCTGTCAAAGCCAATCATAGCCTTTCGGTTGAGGCGGCTTAGCAACAAAATCGGTTGAGACTAAAGTAGTTTACATAGGGTTAAAATGCAGATGATTATATTCTTCATCGACGACTAATCCAACACAGCTAGCGTTGCAAACTTCATATATAACTAGATGGAAACATGATGGCTCCCTTTCGTGATATGAATGATCGTCATAATCGGGCAATGCTTACTGGGCCGAGACATTCACATCATGCAGAACAGCTTGGATGTTCTTCACAGACAATAACCGAGACCAGGGACTGAGATGCTTAGAAGGTTATCCACATCCCCACCATCAATTGATATGTTACTTCAATTTTCTCAAGCGGATATGGGACAGGTTTCACAGAATGAACAACAACCGGACGAGCAAACGTTTGAAGAACCACCGCTACTCTCGCATGAACCGAGGCATGTTCCACAATCCCCTGGAGATTCCGATATAGCAACGTTGTCCAACTCACGAATCGAGTTTTCGCCGATCGCTATGGACAAAGAAAGAGATAAAATCATCATTGCGACAAGTAAAAAAAAGCTTGATTTTGATCATCGTGCTTAACTTCCTGAGACAAGATATACCGTGGGGAGACCAAAAACGTGAGCAGATAGAATCAACGGCAAGATACCAAGTTCGGGGATAGAGTGAAAATGTAGATTGAGTAGTACAGGTACCTCCTCTTTTATAGTGGTGTGAACACGGGGTGGTTCAGAATTGGGGGGGGGGGGCGTGCATAATCTCACCATGATTTGTTCTCACGAAATAGCTGGACAGCAGGCCATGTTTCGTTTCGATAAAAATATATCAAGCAAGATAGCGTATATCAATGGTGCTTGAGATCTGAGACGTTAGGAAGAAAACCAACTGGAAATTGCTTTTGTGTAGTTAATGGTCACTTATCGTCTGATGAGATAAAATGCACATATCAGCACTGTTGTAGCACATTTAGCATTTTAATTCTACCTTCTTACGCTGATATTTAATTGTGTAACGCCTTATTAGAGGTCGACGAACCACAAAGCTGCATATAGCACGCGAGAGAGCGCAAATTTGAAGCCTTGCAGAAGAAATGATGGAAGCCAAATCTGTAACAATGCCTAGAAGCCTTGTTTGCTTTCCTCCCATATTAGTACTGCCATCACAATAAAACTCTTTCAGTGCAGTAAATACGCTCTTTCGCAGATCTGTTCTGGAATTTTCAGCAACAACAACGTCCTACACGCTTATATGTTCTTTGCAGTCTTTGAAACTCATCAGATGAGTTTCAAAGACCGCAGAGATGTTCTCATGGCGCCTAACTCTTCCAATGCAAGCATCGCTCATGCAATTCTTTTGACCGATTTTTTATACAAGACATATTTACGTCTTGTCTTCCCAATTACACTTCGTTCCACGAGGAGAATGGTTTAAAAAAAAAAACTGCTTGCGCCAACATTCTTCGCACCAAAACTAAGGCAGTCAAATCACTCAAATCGGTTGAATAAATTTGATTTAAATGCAACGGTCGAGAAGCCCTGTGAGAATCGAAGAGCGGCTGCGCTCGCAATACGTCGCACAAGGACTGAGGGGCATCCTGAAACTACAAAAACGTTAAATGCTCGGGCAGCAAAGTCACGATTTGACCTCACAGCATGACTTTGTACTTGGTTCCGAGACCAACCTGGTCAGCGTAGGCGACACAGTGATTGACTTTGCTTTCACGACCTCAGACGTGTGCCGAAGGTCGTCGTGATTTTCAAAAGAGCCAGCTTTATTGTTTAGCATTACCCTTAGAACTAGAACGCTACTGCGCACAGTATAGAAGAAAAAGCAATCTCTCGAAATAGTCGTGCATTGCCATACGCTTTACACTCTGATGGTCTCAGAAAGCGCTACAAAGAGCAAGTACAAAGCTGATTACTAATTACCGGATGCTTCCACTGTCCCAGGGTGCGAGTAGCAGTTTTGTCACGGTGCTAGTAACACCCCAGCAACGTCACATTACGGGAGCTGCCACAGGCATCATCGGCTTCAAGGCCCTATTACCAAGGGTAATAGGGCTATTATGTGCAGCTATATGACCAGCTGCTTCACACTCTTTTCCAGGTCTAGCGCTTCCGCCATCAGGGTTTTTGTGGCGACATTTCCTGAAAATAGGTATTCCGATACCCCCACCAGGTATGCTTTTTCTTCCGCCAAAGCACTGGCAATGGTTTTCACCGCAAAGAAATGGCGGGCACCACGGTTTCGCGTACGTCAGCGGCAGAATCGTACTCAAAATAATCAATATCACGAAGCTTGACAACGATTTCGAATTCATGCTTTCGGTCGGAGATGCGGGTAGAGTAAACAAGTGCTTTTGGTGCGACAAAGCGCAGTAGATTTCGAAATGTGACCCTTCTTTATCGTGAAAGGGAATTGACATTCTCTGAACGTACATTTTATACCGGAAGAGCCAAAATTAGTTTGCAACATTGTACTCAGTGAGCAAAGTGGGAGAAAGAAAGTATGGCCCAAGTCATGAAAACTTTTTTTTGTTTAATGGTCCTTGTCGAAGGAGACATCTGAGAGAGGTCTGCGTCCCCCATAACTTTTGAACAGAGAGGCCTTGGTCAGCGCGGTGAAGGTCCGCGAGAAGGGAAAAAGAGAGACATGAACGGCGCATCGACAGTACCGTCGGGGCCGGCGGCGTTGCCATGTCATATGATTACGGCGTACACCGAGCGTGTTGTGCACTGAACAACCTCAAAGCGCCAAAACTTCCCATACGCGTCGACTGTTCCGGCCAGCGCCGCCATGCTTGCTATATTATAAATATTAATACACAGGTATCAAAGGACAGAATCGTAGCTCATGATCATCATCAGCGAAGCGTATGGGCCTTCCATCGTCAGCAACTCCGTACGCCAGTCCCCTCGCAGCGCCTTCGCAGGCTGCGAGTCGCAGCGCGCACGCTCACGCGCTTGTTGAGTCCAGCCCCCGCCGCTTTTTGCCAGTGCGCACATCATGCATGATGATGATGATGAACTAACGGTGACTCAAACATTGGAGTCACTGTTCATGTCGGTTTTTCACCAAATGAAAAGCCTTCTGCACCAACTCAACATCCCAGTAGTCTTCATTAACGCGAAGCAAGATTAGCTCTCCAAACCAAAACAAAGGCAGTACCATCTTCATACGGTTATTGGTCAAAATGTTATTTTCGATTGATCACAAGGCCGAGAGATCGTTAACCGTTATTTATTAGTTTTGTCGGTAACTAAACGGTGTTCTTTTTTTAAATAGTGGAGTCCAGAACTTCTCTCTCTCTCTCTTTTCATGGGTGTAATAGCCTAATTACGGCGTACTACATAACGCTTCTGTTCGAAGAAACGTTCTCTCACTAGGAAG
>JASCIV010000492.1:0-18446 GCA_030374735.1 Gracilaria caudata
CGGGGGTATTTTAGCGACGTACCACCCAGGTCCATAAGGGCGACCAGCAAGCAGACCGATCGCCTGGACGAGTTTAACGACCTCCCGGGTCATGAAGTATCTAATGTTTCCCCAAATTTTGCGTAACGTGAGGAACCATTTTACTGCTCGAGGAGGCATCCCCAACTCCTAAGGAACGGCCGATGCGGAAATATGCGCGTGAAGGAGTGAGCACGTGTAGCCGCTGACAGTTGGTCATCTCAATTTTTGAACGCCAATCTAGGAAACATCAATCGAAAACATTTCGGTTATTGATCTCTGGAGTACAAAGGTACGAGGGATACCTTTGTATCTCCATCAAAACTGCTTCTCGATTGTCTCGAGCTTTTGTTCATGAGTCGTGAGTCACAACGTGCTAATGTGGAACAGGGGAGTTTGGAAGACCCTCTTAGTTCAACATCTGTTTCGAGCCCCCCTCGCTTGCAAACATGTAACCCTCCTTCTCTCTCACATTCATTGTACCGCCAAAACGCCAGCTCTCCTGTTGCCAGCTCTCAGTTTGCGGTGCTGTACTTGGAACAGTCTTTCCGTGTGTCCATAAGCAAGTTTCATTTAACTCCAAGATGACTGCGTGGCGACTAGGACGACCTCAATGCCAAGCGCGCATTCAGTACAGATAACAAGGCCGTGCCTACAAAGATACCTCATACCTCATCCACTTTCAACGGTTTCAAACCGAAACCACTCGTCGCTCTCCTTCCCACGTTCGTTCCACTAGACACTCGCAATATTCTTGACTTCGTTGCTCTCGAATACCAACCCAAATCCCTGTCCACCGTCGTTCGAAGCCATACCATCTGCTGACTTCTGTACATCCAGCTTTACACCTCAGCACATTGACTCATGCCGTAAAAGGTGTTGGCCTTTTCAGCGAGAGAGCATTTCTTTCAACAGAAAAGCTCTAAGCTTAGTTCTAATTAAGCTAGGTAACCCTATACAACAGAGAGAGAGAGAAAGAGAGAGAGAGAGAGAGAGAGACTCATGTGGACCAAGTTGACGCAACGATAGTTTGGGAGAACGCTGAGAAGAACTTTTTTTGTCGCCTGCTTCGTGTTCGATACACCTGCTTACTGGCTCGCACGTCTCGTTTCACACCTTGAATCTGGCTGCTCTTATGTTTTAATGAATTGCTGTTTACCTTCGATCAAGTCGCTTGTGCATGCCAAGCTGATCTTCCAGCAGCACACGGAGCAACCTATTTTGTTGATTGGCGTCCTTAGACCTTTCAATATTCGTGGTTGACCCTTCCATATTTCTTATACATTGTACGCAATGCAGCAAATGAATTTGGTTGTCTGGAAGTTTATGTGGAATACATTACCTCAAAGACACATTGTTCTCACGTAAAATCTTCGATTGATACGTTACATACCTTCTTGCGTTTATCGATTTGGTTGATAAATAATAGATTGTCACTCAGTGCTTTTCAACAAGATTAGCTTTTGGATGACAACGGGCTTCAACTTCTTTGTCCACGCAGTTTGCTTCCACAGAGCTTTACATAAATATATCTGGTGTTGTCTTACTCCGCGAAAATTCAAGATTCACTTGAGAGCAGGATGTATTTGCTGTCTTGTATCGGTTCGGCATTGTTGTGGTAATAAAGAGAACTCCCTATATTAAAACCAGAAAGTAGAAAATGCTAGTCGTCCACCATTCTCCTGGATCCATTTGCAAGTTGTCGCTCGGATATGTATCGCAGATTAACTTTCGCCCTTGTAGATATTGCAAGAACTAACAAAGCCACGTCGTTAGCACAGCAAACCGACGAACAAAGCCAACATACTGCGAGGTTTCAATTCAATTCCGATGTCCAGCCCGACTTGCTTCGAGCTGAGTCAGAATCATGCGAACTCGTTTCAATGCCTTCTTAAAACAATATTTATCCTCAAGGAAGTGCTGAAGGTACCATGTTTGCAGCCAAATTGTGAGTTTGAATATCTTTGCCATGTCAGTCAATATGAGATAGCCGCCTTTCTGTGTCCTTATTTTCAGCCCAGTTCCTCATAGATACGCAATATGTATTAGATTCATGAGGTTGTTCACTATCGTATTCGACCATTTTGAGTTCTTCTTCAGCAAAATAAAAGGCGTGACGAAATTGTGTACGTCAAAGTGTCAGTTCCAAGGTTTGACACAGAATTCCGTCCCAACTTCCTACTTCTTGTTTCCCATTTCCGAATACAAACGTTGGTTCCCAAGAAGTGCGTCCATAAAAGATAAAGATCCACGTGTTCCAAAAGTCCAAGAAGAAAACAGAGGAGAAAAAGGAAAAGAGAAAACGAGAGAAGTGCAGGAAAGAAGTTTTACAACGGTGGCACCGAAAAAGTTTTCACAACCCGCGAGAAAAGAGAGAAGAAGAAAGGGAAAGGGGGAAGCAGGGAAATTTTACAACGGTGGCGCCGAAACTGTTTTCACAACCTGCATGAGGGGAAAGGAGAGAGTGTGTGGTGTAGGTGGTAGGGAGAGACCGAGGCGTTAAAGAAAAAAATGGGAGTACTGTTTAGTACTGGTGGTGACGAAAGACGAAAGTGCTTAGAGCGGATTAGCTAGTGGGCGGCTTTTATACCGTCAATCAAATCTACCAAGCGCTCTCCTGTGCAGAAAACTCCGGCAAAATCAATTCAGCAAAACCTTTGTGTTGCGTTTTCATTGCACAGAGCGAGAGAGTGCATGTGGTGTCGGTACCGTCGCACCAACAGTTCGTGTCAGTTTGAGTTGCGTCCAATGTTACGGGTGTTGCGCTATCGATTGTCATGATGGATAGGGTGAATGCAATTTTGTACAGATGATTGCATGTCACAACCCTCTCCCACACTAACTGCTCTACTCACCCCAGAATTAGTGGTTGACCATCGCCAGAGCCTCAAAGACTCAGCACTTCCACTAGCGGTGAAACACACTCAGCTGACACTTCCCTCTCCGCCTGTGCATTTCTCACGCTCACCCATATAAAACCGTAGTTTGGTATAAACTGGATATTTAGGTGATCCATCATGGATCGATGCGTGACCGCATTTCATTACGTAATGCAAATCAGACACGTACAAACTCCTCGCACGACCATATTGACACCACGCACACACTCTCATTCTGTTCAATATAAAAACGGCCCAGCTGCGCCGTCTGAATCGCCCTCTTCCCTCAACACCACCACCACCACCACCACCGAACGCCTTCGTCTCTCTACACCGCCAGCACCAGCGACATCAGTTTGCCTTTGCCTCCGTTCTTTGGGTCCGCCACTAACAACTTTTCATCCGTCTCCCTATGCAGGTTGTGAAAACAGTTTCGGCGCCACCGTTGTAAAACTTGTCCTGCTTTCTTCCCCCTCGTCTCTCTTTTCCCACGCAGGTTGTGAAAACAGTTTCGGTGCCACCGTTGTAAAACTTTTTCCTGCTTTTCTCTCTTTTTTTCGGTTCTTTTTCACTTTGCTTCTATTTTTCTTCTTGGACTCTTTGGACACTTTGGATTTCGAAAACAATTGCGACAAACCTCCTGAAAACAGCCGATTTATTGTATTTGGACCGCTCGAACAAAGGAAACTACGAGGGATCTTTGGCAGCATGCCTTCTATATATCGGAGCTGGAACCTTACACTTCTATGTTCACAACTATTTTTTTGCTGAAGGATATTATGAAATGGTGCAGTATCGTGGCGGAAATGTTCATGAGTCTAATATGTGTTGTATATCTTGGCCATCTTTATGAGGACACAAGAGGGCTTCTATGTTGAATTAACGTGTAGAGCAAAGAAAGTCGAAGAAGGGGAAGACGATGGACTGACTGGTCATAACGCCGGATGTGCGCGACCAAGAAGTCTATGAATTTGTGATTGCATTGGGAGATCTTTTTCGGAAGAGAGGCTGGTTTCGGGCTTTCAACATCGTCAGGCTAATGAAATACAACTGACCCATTCTCACATGTTGTGAACTTCACAATGTGAAGAGAGTACAGTAACATGGAACGCGCGAGCCAATGAAAGTGATACATGCGCACGCGCCGTGTGAGGCGGCGAGACACCCCATTTCAGCTCTGGCGGAACTCAACGAGCACAAAAAATGGCTCACCCAGCAGTGCGCCGCTTCGCGAAGCTGGCATTTGGCTCAAATCTGCGTTTCATGCAACGAGATCTGCGTCGCCAACACGCCCACGCCTCCCCATTCCCTCCTTGTCAGGTCTTTGTTGAGCCCCTGCTCAAACAGCCTCGGCATCCATTTTGTGTCTCCATCGTTGCTCTCGCTTCTTAATCTTCTCACGCTCCCATTCCATTACGCCTCCTTTCTGCGACGTCGCGCGCGGTTTCTATCCGATTGTCTTGTAAAGCTTTCGAGCTCATCCTCCGTCGTCTATGCGCTGATTTCGCCCCGCCATCATGTACGGCACTAACTGCGCTTTCGTATCCCCAGCTCCATGTCTTTTGAAACCCTCTATCCCAAATGCAATATGCGCTCGCAGGCAGCCTTTCCAACGATCTTCTGTTACAATGGCTGACATATCTAAGCCACGGCCAGGCATTGGAGGGCCAAAAGGACCCCAATTCGGTGACGCCGATCGTGGTGGAGGGGTCGCAGTCATTACCAAGCCGGTTACAAAGAAGAAAACGAAGAGGAAGTCTGAGACCGAATACGAGCCCTCTTGGCGTGTACTGCTTCACAACGACGACGTTCACACTTTTGATTATGTCACTGGTGCAATCGTGAAGGTACGTTGGCTTTGATGGATCATTACCTTACACCGACGTATGCTTATCATTCTAACAGAAGCATTTTTTCATCGTGTAGGTCGTACGTACTGTATCAAGAAAGAAAGCTCATCGCATTACAATGCAGGCACATGCGTCGGGCGTAGCCACAGTTACTACCACATGGAAAGCTCAAGCCGAAGAATACTGCAAGGGCTTGCAAATGCAAGGCTTGACGAGTTCCATTGCCCCGGATTCTTCTTTCACACATTAGAACATTTGCTATGAATCAAACCGCGCATACCTGCCAAACGCCGAAGAAGCCTCTGATTCGGTTTACCGCTGTCAACATCACATTTTCAGACGTTTTCTTCCAACCGACAAGTTCCCTTTCTCCCCTCTGAGTCGTTGTCGGAATCAGCACCACATTTGCTAACGAATTCCGATCCCTTATGAACACTGTTTCTAACGAACAAATCCACAACATCGCTACTACTGCTGCATTTCGATTCCGGGAAACGTTATCATTCTACCACGGTTCCACATGCGAATGACATGAAAAGCGCCTTTGCCTCGTGCGTGTGTACAGGATTTACGAGGTAGTACCACTTTTTTTTGAGGACTTTCGCCCTCAACAACACCTCTGACAACATTGCTTGAATCAAGAATCGCTAACGGAACTGAGTAGACCATAAACAAACCCTACCCATGCGCTTTTGTGGATTTCCTGTTGCATTGCCTTCACCGTGTTGTACGACAAGCAAACAATGTTCTCCTACCGTGAGCTTGTGTTCTGACTATGGCATGTACGGATTTGACCCCAAAGCCGTGTTTTTATGATGGCCACTCCCGTCTTGAGGATCAAAGTCGATGTAAATTTCGAACAAGGTTGGCGACACCTGACCCTTCAATCGCTATCGCCTTTGAGGAGTGCCTTGTTCTCTTTCAAACGCCCAAAGCTAATTATTGGGTTCTCCACGAATATTGTGGGGGACCACTTTCATGTCAAAGAAAATGATTCACACGGTACGCTGTGTGGTGTGAATCTGTCTGTGTCCTAACTGAAAACGCCATCAAGAGCTTTTCCTTGTCCAACAATTATGAGCAGTCTTCGAATGTTAACGATGCCTTGGGGCATTACTAGTTAGTTATTGAAGGTTACAACCATTACCATTGCGCACAACCGTCTTATCACGCAATAACGTTCTATGCCTTAACAGAAGACGCCATGCATCTGTTAGGTGGCGGATTGATTATATTCCGAATTCTGTTTGGCCAGAAACCGCTGACTTGCCGGGACCCAAGGATGAAGTTGAACGATGTCAGTTGCGTTCTTCGCCCTACTACAGTTCGCCTGGTTTTTTTTTAAATAGTGTTTGCAACATTCCTGGCCATGCCGCAGACCCGAGAAGGAACCAAAGATTGAGATGCATTTTTCCCGAAGAGCCCGAATAATCGTGAGGTCTCAAAACAAATGGCTCCTAGTCGGAGGCGGTCCAAAATCTTGAAGTGGGCCCTACGTATCATGCTAGAATCAGTGAGCCGAGAGACAACTCTTCTTAGTCTCTATGCAGGCCAGAACTATTAACGATAGTCACTCTTCACTGCATGCGTGCTATTCATGCGCTAGAGAATCATTTTCCTTCATGCTGTAACCTACGTCGTCTCGTGAAACTCATACCCGCTCTCCATCGAAAAGTTTTGCAGTATCATTACAGGTGACACACGCGATCTTTCTTGTTAATGTCATCAGCATACTTCCAGGAAATGTGTCCCAAAGCATTAGACTTGGCCTTGGACATATCTAGGCCCAACTTGTCGGCGACACTAGATTTACACTCCAAAAAGTAGAGGCTTACAAATACTTGTTGGTCATACCTCACCATTGAGCAGTATCCATAGGTCACAAACCACATTGCTATGATCACGAGACGCATTTACAGTCAACTGTTCCGAGCAACAATAACACCTGCGAATCTCACTGACGACGGGTTGCACCTGCTACCAGTGAAGGTCTACACGGTGCAATAACCTCATTTTGTTCCAGAGGTATGTATGTTCGAGAGAAGTCCAAACTTTGGCTAACATACGAGAAGCTTTAGGTCAAAACGGGAACATCTTCACCACGCCGCTTCGCACAATGGTGTCCTTCCGAGCTCTTCGAGGAACAGGCGACATTGAGTCTGAAATACCAGCACCAACACCCTGGCGGCATTCGCGGACGCCTTCTGTTGGCACTATTCCCAATATATCAAACAATGCTCCATCAGTTAAGGTGAAGTCTATGCTAATGCAACTGCTGCTCGTTGCCATTCTCGTCTTCTACATTATGTTACCGTCTCATACTGTTAGGCGAATATCATCAAAAGCTTCCTTGTCATCGGTATCCGAAGTTGGATTGAGAGTTATCACAAGTGTTTCTAACGCAGCCTCATCGGCAATGGCAGATATGAGCAACGAGGAAGGCGTTAGCATCGTTGCAGCGTGTATGAACCGCCAAGAAACGCTGGAAAAAGTTCTTCCAACCTGGCTTGGTGTAGCTCAAGTAGACGAAATCGTTATCGTGGACTGGGGAAGTGACCCGCCTCTGCGATCGATTGTTAAACCTGAACGTGATTCACGGCTTCATCTATATCGAGTGGACCAAGAGCCATCATGGGTACTTTCCAGAGCCTACAACCTTGCGCTAAACAAGTCAACGAAAAAACATGTTATTCGGACTGATTGCGATTATTCATTACACCCGAACATCCTCGACGCCCACAATCTCAGCAACACAGAGACTGGCTTTTATTCAGGTAACTGGGAGCTCGCTAGAAACGAGAATGAAGTGCATTTAAACGGTGCAATGGTAATGAAAAGGGATGTGTTTTGGAATGTTGGGGGCTATGACGAGCGAATCCAAACATATGGGTGGGACGATGAAGACTTGTACACCCGCCTACAGGCCAGTAAGATGGAAAAACTAAACGTCAGCTACGATCACGTAAACCACGTTTCGCACGGTGATGGGAAGAGAGCACAACGCGGTGTCAAATTTGCCCAAGTACAAATTGACTTGAATCAGCTTCTTCTGGAAAAGTTACCTCAGTGGTCATCCTCTTTTCTGAATAGGAACGATTCCTCACAGTACGAGGTTGTGTCCGAAGATGGCACGGGATACCATGAATTACGTGCGATTCATGTTCCGAAAGCGCTGCGAAATCTTGTCGATGCAGATGTATACGAAGAAGCATGGGCTATGGCTTTGGGACGTCGTCTAGCTGACGATTATCAAGTTCCATGGGACGTGCTTGAAAGCGTGGACTGCGATAACAAGGAAAAAATGTTGCGCAAACTAATGACTCTTCAGGAGGATCTCGAACGTGAACGAATGGAGCCTGAAGCGAACGGAAGCGAAACGAAACCTGAGCTTCCTTCGAAAGCGCGGCTCCTTTTAGTGCATTGTATGCACGGTCTTGGAAATAGACTAAGGGCCATTGGAAGTGCTCTGGCATTCGCCAAGAATTCGAGAAGAGTCCCAGTCATAATATGGGAAAGCGATGCACATATCGCTGCAGAATTTGATGCCTTGTTCAACATATCGGACTTGGTGCTTCTAAAACGTTTCATTCCAAAGTGGCCGTTCAAAGATTTGCATCAGTACGACAATTCTTGGAAAGAATTCGAGTTCTACAATTATATGGAAATGGAAGAGGGTGCCACCAAGGGGGAATTGATCAAGAACGAACCGAATAAGCATTTGTACTACAAGGGCGCCTACATCATGGAAGCCCCAGAGTTTTCATGGTGGGAAGCAGACAATGAGCAGCTAAGGAATCTCCAACCCGTTGGAATGGTACAGGATCACTTGACAAAACTGGAGAGCCAAGGTTTGTCAAACTCCATTGGGGTCCACATCCGGAACAGAACCCTCGAAAAGGATATAAAGAACGTGGATTTCAACCAGGAATATGGAACGGAAGCGGCCTCCACTATGGAACATTGGCGCACCATGAGCTCCTACAAGACTTTCGTGGCAGAAATGGAACGTATACTGAACAAGGAGGATAAAGACGTGAAGTTTTACGTGGCCACAGATACATTTGAGATTCTTGCGGTCATGAGCAAAAAGTTCCCGGGCAAAATTCTTCGCACAGAACGGCAGTGTGACGACAGAGATTCTGAATGTGTAAAATATGCTGTCATCGATATGTATGCTCTGAGTAAGACTAAAAGGTTGCTTGGTTCGAACTGGAGCAGTTACACCGAGATGGCAGAAAGGCTAGGAGGCCTCAAAGCTAGCTTGGCTGGCCAGGATTTCGGAGCTCCTCAAGAGAAAGTTATGTCGGAAGTTGCGGAAAAAAGAAAGTCAGAAGAAGAACTCAAAGCTGAAGAAAAAGATAGATTGCTTGACTCAGGTCGAGAATGATATCTTCTGCATGGTAGCGTAAACATAGTATTAATGTGTAGATTATCCTAGAAACTTAAACAATCTTTGGCCAAGATAGGGCACAGAAACACGCAAGCTAGCGTATTTCATGTGATTCGAGAATCACCACAGGGACAAGGCACTCGAACGCGAGAAACGAATATAATTCGTTTCCCTTCGCCTCTCCACTTGTTTTGCTTCAAGCTCTGAGACAGCGAAGTCTTCGAACAGCAATGCTTCAAAAGGGTATCCATCTCACGCTCCCAGTAAGTGAAACCAAAGCTATGCGATCCACGAAAACTGAGCTTCAAGCACGAAACTACAGAAACCATAGAATTGTGCCGCTGCTGGTTAAGAAACCCTCTCCACTGGAACTGATCCAATTTGCGTCTACCCTCGTAGAGATTATCTAATGTTAGCCGTCTTACCCATGCACAACTGACAAGGCAGACAAAAGGGGAATGCTCATGAAGTTTTATTTGGCAGCTGTTTTGAGAGAAAAGCCCATCCCCTGGCATTCTGTGCAGCGCAAAGGTCGCAGTCTGACCTTCCGACGTATACCTCAAATCGCTGCGCTCCTTGGAAGAACGTGGCAGGGCTGGATGCTTACAGGTTCGGCAAAGAGCGAAATCTCTGTTCTCTCGTTGAAGCTGACAAGCAGCAGACAACCAGCAAGGGCTTGTTCCGCGCCACGTCGTTTTTCGACTTCTATATTGCCTAGGAGACAACACAGAACAAGAGAAAACGCCTTCTTACGTGATCTACGAAGAGTAACTTTAACACATGGCTCTGTGTGGAAACTGGCCGCGACAGCCGATAAATGCGGCGTTCATGAGTCCTCATCATCTCTCCGGTCGTCGGAAAAACTTAGATTGTTTCGGACAAGATCTTGTTGCGCGAAAGCGCAGCTTAGCCTTTCAAGCAGCAAAATACTCAAGACCTAATGTCCCACAAATGAAGTCAGATCCTCCTCAAGAAGGATCTAAAATGGATAACATGAAGCAGGAAGATTTCCACTCATACCTGACACCAGAGTTGGGTATTGAAGCTCAGAGAGATGCGTTTTCAATGGCTGAGCGTGACATCCTTGCTGTGGCTGATATGTGTGCCATCGGTTTTGTTGAAGCGTTTATGCAATGTTACAATACCGACGATATTTATTCTGTCTTTATCGTCTGCGGTTCTGGCTTTAATGGGCTTGTCGGTCTTAAGTCGGCAATTATGTTGAAGGAAAAGGGCTATGATCCTGCGGTTCACTTTAGTCATCCGTCAAAATATGTCGATATGCCCTCAGTCTGCAGTAAGCATGATATTCCTCTATACGAGTTTGTCCCGTCAACCCTTGAGTTTTATTTTCAAGTGATCGTGGATGCTATGCTCGGAGTCGGCTTTGATGGTGGAGATATCCATCCCCCATATTGGGAAGTGTTTGAAATGTTGATCTCCACACGGAGACCAATTGCAAGTATAGACGTGCCGTCTGGCTGGGATCTCGTCACTGGACCACGCCCAATTGACCGAACGGCTGATACATTCATCAAGCCGGAGCTTCTGGTTTCTCTCGGGGCCCCGAAGTTGTGCTCGAAGGTCTTTGCAGGAGCCTATCATTTCATAGCCGGCCGTCACCTTCCAAAACAATATTTTGCTGACCATGGGATTAATGTACCCTCGTTTCCGCGCGATTCGCATTCAGTATTGTTCTCAAGCAGCCCGATTCGGGCTTTTGGAAATGGAGAGGTGTACGGGAGACCGGGAGCGTTCAATGCAACATTGTTCAAAAAGAATCCTCGGCGACAGTGGGTAGATATTGATGACCATATGGATCTTTGGGATGAATTAGATTAGTATATTTCATTGAGTTTCCTATCATGTACATCTTGACTCCCTAGCTCTCTATATCTCGTTTGTTTTTCTCAGAAAGATATGCCACATCAAGTAATCGCCGACGGCGTGTGTAATGGCAGAGGCAGTCACCTTTCCTGTTATGCGCCATGTTAAGCCACAGAATAGACCGCAGACAATAGCCACGGCCACGTATCGTATGTTGGGTGCAGTGAAACCTTGCTTGGGTTTGCGTAATCGAGTCATTCCGAATGCTACAGCGGCAATGACCAGTGCGATAGGTGAGCTCGAACCCAGGCGTTGCTCCAACATGTTTTGCATCATCCCACGAAATAGCAGTTCATTGGTAACAGAGATCATATACAAACCTATTATTGTTGGAATTTCACGTTCGAGCTTTAAACGACTGGGACGAGTAAACCGTGCAAATCGGATTAATGTGGCCACCAACATACCGATAACGGTGTAAAGGGCCGCGAATAAGGCTCCGTACAGTATGTCTTGGACATTGAACTTAAAAGAGTACCCCAGATCGCGAGCTTTGGGGACGCCCGAGAATGGTCGAAGAACGGAGAAGATGTTGATGACGTTGAGAGCAGCTGTCAATTGACCCCATGCAGTTACCTTTCCCGTCGCAGATAACTCAGCCGCAAGTAAATTGAATTCCAACGGAAGCCAAATAATAAGAACAGTGATTATATCTGCAGCTTCGGAAGCCATGGAAGTTAGATCTCCGTGCTGCATAAGCTGAATAAACGATGGGATCAGGCCGTAAGCTACATATATCAGAAGGTTGGTAATCGCCCCTGGCTTGCGTTCAATAACCTTTGGAAGTCCTGCTAATGTAATGGGCGTGATTACCAGAAAGACAGTCCATACAGCTGCCCAGCCTCTACTGAACTCGCTGAGAAATGTGCTCGATGAATATGCGATAAATAGGAGAGTCCATATCATAGAAGCTGTGGCCTCCATCGCGTGGCCTCTTCCGCCTGGCTCAGGCATGGTAGGGAATTCGTTGGGATCATCCATTGAGAAAAACTGTGTACTTTGCACCTTTGGTACCAATGCTGTTTCAAACCTGCCGGAGAGCCTTCTTCAAGTTTGTCGGAGAATATTCCGCTGTTCGTCGCAGAGATTTCGGGAACACAACGCTGAGCAGAATTTCCTGCTTCAAACGATTATTCTGCAGTACGAAAGGGCGTGCGAACAGACCGGCAGAATGCCGTTCGGAGATGGCGGCTTCAGCGGTCTCGTCAATCATGATCAACTGGGGACCTTCTCTCCTTTCGCGGTGAAACCAAACTTGAATAAACAGGATCGTTTTGGCAACGGAAAATTTCCGTTTTAGAGAACTTTCCTTTCCTATTGGTCGCGTTCCATTTGGGGCCACGTTGAAAATGTGCACAACATTGCGAAAACCTGGAGTCTACCGGCATTTGCATGCATTCCTCGTATCGTTCCAGCGCGACCTATCAACCCCTGTATCTATCTTTGGTATCAGGTAGGGAATGCCAGATTTGTTCACGGTTGAAAGCTATCGAAGCACAGACCATCTGGCCTTTCTGACAATAACTGACCGGAATCTACCTCAACATCTTTCATACCGCAAACGAAGACTCTGAATCGTTTTCAAAGCCGCTGACCTAGAACTTGGACGCGACCCCTCTCCGTAACAAAATGACTCCGATCCAACCAGAATGGACAAGCACCGAGCATTCGATGGGAACTTCCATCATGGCAGTTGCTTTTGATGGCGGCGTTGTCATGGGAGCTGACTCTCGAACCACGACGGGTTCCTACATTGCAAATCGAGTCTCAGATAAGATTACCCCCATGACAGACAAGATTTTCTGCTGTCGTTCGGGATCTGCAGCAGACACCCAAATTATATCGGATTACGTCCGTCACTATCTTTCAATGCACGCAATCGAACTGTCAGAGGATCCAGATGTTGTCACTGCCGCGAAGATTTTCCGAACCTTCTGTTATTATAACAAAGAACAACTCATGGCCGGAATCATCGTGGCCGGATACGATGCAAAAAAAGGGGGTCAGGTTTTCACTATTCCACTTGGCGGTGCTTTGGTTCAACAACCGTTTGCAATCGGTGGTTCGGGCTCCTCGTATATCTATGGATTTTGCGACGCGAACTTCAAGGACGGTATGACAAAAGAGGAGTGTAAAGAGTTCGTCAAAAATGCGCTCGCTCTTGCCATGTCTCGAGATGGCAGTTCTGGCGGTGTTATTCGGTTAGTGATCATTGACAAGGAGGGTGCCACAAAGGAGTTCCATCCTGGAAACAAATTACCAGAGTTTTGGCAGGGATAACTTAGATACGCTCCTCCACGTAAACTTCTTATTTCCCGATGTTAATGCATGTTTATTCACTCTATATAACCCATTCGTGTTCAGGTGGAATCAACATCTAGAGATCGAATCGCAACTCTGTCAACTGGAAGGGAAGCACGATTTCATTTCCGTCATTATCATAAAAACTCTGCTGAAAACAATAGCAAACCAATGCAGAATGTGATCACGCTGATTGCGACAAAAGCGTTTTGAATATGGCGAATATATCTCCACCGACATAATCGTTATCGACAACGTTAACGAGATAAAGAGAATCGCGTAGCTCCTTAAACACAGAGCGGGATGAACTATTCTCATCATAGAGGTCAGCCCAGACGTTTGTCCACACATTAAAGGCTTCATTCTTCCACACAATGAAAGAGTCTGGATCAACGACGGTCGGTTGTACAATCTCACGATCCGGGAATACTCCCCACGTCACTGCGCACGTGGACTTTTGCTTGGCTGTAGTTCGCAACTCGTCACTCGCAGACGTTGCCGCATAAATGGTCAACGACGGGAAATTGGCAGCGGCATCGAACAAAGCATCCACAACCTCCGGTTTCGCGAAGAATTCAACGTAAGCCTTCTGATATACATATCCTCCTGTGCTACCCCATCCAACCGTGACATCTCCCGAAGGTGCTGCATTCACGCGAGGCTGGGAATTAATTGTCAACAAGCCGTTACGATTCAGCCATAACAATGGAGCAGAGATCACTGATGTCTCAGTTGCCAGCTCTTCGGCTTCTGCCCATGGCAGCCTCTTGAGCTCGCCCTTTTGGAACCTGGTGAATACGCCGGTGACATCCTCAAAGGATTTGATTTCTCCATAGCGCTTCGCAGCTTCACTCTTCTGCGCGGCAGAGGCCCAACCTCCGCCCCCAAGTAAATGATAATCAGACAGATCACCGTAAGCAGGGGATCTGTTATCACCCCATCGACCGTTTGGAAAGTCATCCCAAGTAGATGTTCGATCAAGGTAGGACTTCGGTCTATTTGCCCAATATATTGGGCGCACATTCTCGTTGCGACGCTTATCCACAGTCGCCGGACGCCATGGAAGAGAACGAATAGACTCGGTCCTGGGAATAAGGTTAAGCTTATCAACAATGCCCATGACAGAGTTCTCCAAGTTAAGAGAATAGAAGTGAATGCCAGGGCATAGACCAGATCGAAGAATACGTTTGCACATATCCACACCGAGCCGAATACCGAATTCCTTCACTGCCAAATCATCGTCTTTAATGGGCTCCATGGCGTCATGAATAGACTGAGGAACGCAGGTTTTGCAGAACCCTGTCATTCGCTTGAACCCATTATAATTTTGAATAGGAAGAATACCAGGCAATATGGGAACCGTGATACCAGCTTCCCGACAGTCGCGAACAAATCCGAGGAAGGTATCAACGTCATAAAACATTTGAGTAATGATGAAATCCGCTCCTGCATCGACCTTCTCTTTCAGGAAAACCATTTCTTGCTCCATCGAGATCTTGCCGTCCAAGAAGCCAGCGGGATGACCCTCGGGGTAGCCAGCGACGCAAATGCCAAAGTAGTCCCCGTAATTGGCGCGGATGAAGCGGACGAGATCTGTGCCATGTTCAAAACCATCCTCGCATTTGGTCCACTCCTTACCAGCCGGTGGGTCTCCTCGCAGTGCGAGAATATTACGAATACCACGGGCTTTAGCGCCCTCTAGACCTTCCAGAACCTTTCCTGCGGGCATGTTGGTGCAAGTTAAATGCATCATGACATCGACTCCCAGATACTTTTGTATATTTCCAGAAAGCTCGAGAGTCAAATCGCTGGTAGAGCCACCCGCGCCCCAGGTGACATCGCAGAAAAGGGGCTCGACAGCCGTCATGCGCTCGACACGTTGGTAGAGATTGCTGACTCCCGTTTCGGTCTTCGGCGGAAAGTATTCAAAGGAAAAGAAGGGACGGTTCTCCTCCGCACGGTGACGAATCTTGTCTGCAATTCGCGGCAAGTGGCGGAGATTCGGATCAGAATCCAGAGAAACACTGGGGGAAGATCCGTTCATAGTTTTGGCAGTCATTTCTAACGAGAATGGAATAAAGAGGGTAAAAGGGCACACTAAACAAGAAGCCGACGTCTAGCTGCCTATCTCGTTTACGGGAAAGATGCTCGAGCAGCTCGAGCACACGATGCGCAACCGAGCCACAATCTATCAACGGTGACAAACGACACAAGAACGCTGAAAAGAAGAACTGTAAGGCGTTTCCAGCGCCGTGTTTGAGCCATCGTTTGGCCAGTCGCCAGCCTAGATGCAGTC
Source organism: Gracilaria caudata (assembly GCA_030374735.1). NCBI lineage: Eukaryota > Rhodophyta > Florideophyceae > Gracilariales > Gracilariaceae > Gracilaria > Gracilaria caudata. The sequence continues at coordinate 15,622 of JASCIV010000492.1, forward strand.
CTCGAGAGACGCCCCGAAATCCGAGGAGGAATCCGGTGTTGCTGACACTGAAACCCGACGTGTGTCGGTGGACAGCTGTCAAGAAGCAAAAGACGGGGCTCCAAAAGCAAATAGGATTTTTCGCGGGAAAAGCTCGCACTCGAGCATACGGAGTAGAAGTGAAGATCAATCTTCATTACCAACAGCAACAACCAGCCCCCTGATTTTCCGTTCCCTCAGTTCTTCCGAGACATTAAGGTGAGAGGACCAACGCTGACTTTACTCTGTTTTTGCAATGCGCTCGAAAGAAACGCAAGATTCACCAATGTCAAATGGTGAAAACGGTGCTCACGCAGTTGAACGGAGGGCGGTTGTCATTGATACAACACCGTCGCAACGCTTCTTGCTGCCGCCGAAGAAAAAATATGAGCCTCAATATGCACATATATACTTCTGTCGCTTATGTGCCTTACGCCCCGCTCTACAAGCCGCTGCACAAGATAATTTCGGTTCTCCTTCACAAAAGCTGCGCTACGCGAAACGAATCGTAAATGTCTCCAGCGAAAACGCACAAGATGTGGAAACAGTTATCATTGGCGTTGTTTTTCGGGAAATGAGCAAACCTAGCATCCTCGCCCTTTACGAACAGCCTGGCCACGATCTTATTCCGTCTCCACCCCCACGTTCTTGGAGTCCGTATCCTGGCTCCAATGACTCCATATTTCTCGAAGATGAGAACGGGAGATGTACGCTGGACATATCCGCTCTGGATCCAATGCCAGACTCTTTCGTTACGGGCTTTGTGGTTGCAGTTAAGGGAGCGGAGGATCGTGCAACTGGAACATTCAAAGTGTCGGGGTTCTCTTCTGTTTTACCCGCACCGCAGAAGACTTTGAAGCCCCTTTCTGACGACTCATACATATGTCTCCTTTCATCGCTCTCTGTGTCTTCACCTTCATTTGGGTTGGAGCTGTTGCTAGAATTCCTCAAGGGAAACACGCTAGAAGAGGACGAAACGTTTCAAAAGAATATAGTGTCGGTGGTAATTGCAGGGAATCTGATCCCACGCGTAGATGCTACACCAATGCATAAGCCACTAGCGGTTGGCGACAAAGAGAGAATTGCGTCACCGATGGTGGATGCAGACAGATTTCTATCTGGTCTTGCTGCGACAGTACCTGTGTTCCACATGCCAGGTGAAAACGATGCGACAAACTATTTGCTTCCGCAACAACCATTACATCGCTGCTTATTACCAAGTTCGTCGCGGAATTCCAACTTCAAGCGTGTTCCTAATCCATTTGCATGTGAACTTGGTGGAAGGTTAGTACTGGCTACCTCTGGTCAGAATGTGAGTGACTTCGCTCTTTATCAGGCACAATGTAATGAGGAAAGCAAAGAAGAAACGTTGAGCTTAAAAGAAAAGGAGAAGAGGTTCGAACCAAGTGGAGTAAGGGTAACTGATATTCTTGAATGCATGCTGAACAACAGACACATTGCCCCGACCTGTCCTGATACACTTGGATCATATCCCTTCTACGAAAAAGATCCATTTACTATAGAGAACACTCCACATATATTCGTCGCCGGAAATCAGAAGGAGTTTGGAACAAGAACTATGAATGTACCAAGGGAAGCTTCTCAAGACAGTAATGAGCAGATGGATATTGACGGAGAGCTGGGTGGTTCAGTAAGATTGGTTTCGGTACCCCGCTTTGACACAACAGGGCAAGCTGTTTTTGTGAATTTGAGGAACATGGAGTGTATAGTAAGAGAGTTTGGTGGCGCTCTATAATGTCCCTGGGTGGAATAGTTGGATTTGTTGGGCACCAACACTCAGAGAGGTGGACATGTTTAAAGTATCGATTACAGTGGTTCGACTGCACCAGAGCGTGTAGATTATATATCTGTACGTCATCATGCGGTGTGGTCTCTTTCTGCCGTTCTCTTCTGACATGTACGGTTGTTTGTGTATCGATGTGCTAAGAAAATAAGCAAACTCGTCCAATATAGAAATGAATACGAGGCACAATGTACATTCATTGTTTCCGCGGGCAAAGCTCTGATTCCTACAATTCTGGATCGTTCCTACCGCCTCACCACGCAGATATGAAGACGAAATGTTCTCCATGATCTACTGCCGCACTATCCACACCCGTGTACGTTAACTGGAGTTCAACACATGTCACTGAGAAATCGTTTAATTTTGCTGAGAGAAACCTGCAAAAGAGAGAAACAATGTTCGCGGAGGTAGAACAAACAAAACGTAGCAGAATCCATATTTCGATTTAGATAAGATTCCTATGACTTTCAACTTTACTGTACTGCATCCGTTACCACTTTTGATGTCGACTAGGAATGAGTTCGCAACCTATCCGCAGGACATATTCCTGCTTCCCGGGTCGAGTACCTGTGAAGTTCTTCAGGTTCAAAAACAGAAAAATCACTTGTCAGCATTGGTCCGAACAACATCATGTTGATGATCGACGAAAAGAACAGAGTTGCGTTTACCATGAATAAGTCCAGGTCCACAGAGCGAAAACTTGAAGCAAACGAAACAGGAAAGAAAGAACAAGATGGTCAGTTGTCAGAAGCATCACCACAAAGAAGCAGGAAAAATTTTTACAACGGTGGCGCCGAAACTGTTTTCACAACCTGCGAGAGAAGGGAGGAGTTAAGGGTGCAGGAAAAGTTTTGCAACGGTGGCGCCGGAACTGTTTTCACAACCTGCGAAGAATGTCAAACAACCTTACAGTAGGAACAGTACATAAGAGACGACGACGCAGCAACGAAGTAAACAGAGGGTAGCGCCTTCCTTCCATAGGTTATGGGCCTCACGCTGTGAA
>JASCIV010000493.1:0-18444 GCA_030374735.1 Gracilaria caudata
CCCAAACGCGAAGCGCGTTTCGTTTCGGAGGTATGGCGAAAGCAACTTTCGCGATCAGTTTTGTGAAGGCAAAGGCCCAGCACGGAGACTGGTCACTACGGAGAACGCAGTTGATCTCATGGAAAAGATGCTTCTGTACGACCCTGAACAGCGCATTTCTGCGGATGATGCTCTGAGACATCCGTATTTCTCTGAAAGACCGGGCCCAAAGGACCCTTCCCTCATACAAACGTTTCCGGATGATCGAAGGGGCAGGTGATAAACAATGTTTGCTTTTGCGTTACGCACCGTTTTTGATGAGGTACATCATTGATATGGCTGGTAGAGATAGTCGAGGTGACGAATTGACATTCTGTTTTTAACAGAAGACGCATTATAACCCTGGCTCTACTTCTGTTTCTATCCTTCGTAGTGATCACTGATAAACTTTGGCACTTACATCACCCCGTACGCAGAGATTTCTTTCAACAAATGATGCCCTTCTGAGGCGAAATCGACGAGCTCAACGCGCGACACAGTGTAGCGAATCTTCTGAGCATCTCGCCACATGCGCTCCTTAACTTGAACCTTCATCAACAGCGGTCGGAATGTAGCATCATCGAGTATGCTTTCGTACATAGCCATGTCTTTTTCCTTCAGTAGGCGCAGATCGTTCGCAGGGCGGCCAAATAACACTTGTCCAATCTCATCAAATCCGCTCACCCATTCTGAAGATGAACAATCCATGATCTTCATGCTCAGAATATAGCGCCACACAACTTCGTCGTCGGTTAGTTGGCGTCCTGAACTTTCGCTGGACCAGATACCTGGTGCCTGTTGAATGACTTTCTTCTTCGACTCAGGATCGCCAGGGTAATACAGGTCACTCTTTGTCGCTATAAAACTAATCACACCTCGAGTGACAAAGGTTGCACTTGCTCCGCTTCCGCCACCACCAGCAGAGAACACTGGGTCAACGTCTTCTACTTTTGCCTGCTGAAGGGTCTTTCGGGCTCCCGAGATTTTACCACCACCGCCAGGACCAGCCGTGACAGACTGCACGTGCACATTCGCGAGACCACCGCCATCAAACCAGGCCCTCAACTTGTTAGCTTCCGGAACATTAACTGGATCCTTCTCTATCGTAGTCATGCGAGAGACATTCAAGCTGACACCGCCAAAGTCTCCGCGTTGTGCATGTCGCAGCAATAAGACGGGATGACGAGCCAGGTCGTCTTCTGTGAGAAATGTTTCAGCTTGTCTTCGCCACAAAGTGAGCTCTACAGAGGCCTTGGAATCGTCTGTAAGAGTGATGCTTCTGCGGGTGCATGGCTCACCTGTACTGCGAATTGTGATTTCCGACACCGGACCAATCGCAGTGACAACACCGACAACATCACAGTTGCCCTTGACGTCTATGGAGTCAAGCTCAGCAATCTTTGTGAAGTTGTACTTGATCTTCACGACCGAGCCATCATCCACCATCTCCTCTAGTGTAGAGTTGTTATCAAGCGTCATCTCAAAGTTCGAAGTGGAGCGATTGAATCGTTCATTCGCCTGCTTTAACTGGCCACGAGAGACCTTGTACAGGCGGCCCATGTGGACCTTCTCATTGATATCCGGTGCGCGTTGCGTGAAGCCCGTGATGCGAATGGAACCGGACTCATCCGAGAGCTCGAAGCTGATAACCTGACCTTCTCCCCTGGAGTTCTGGAACTTGCGCAGGTCGCTTTTGTAGGTACAACGACCGCGAATGGTCCATCCGTTCTGATAGGGGTTGATAGTCTGAATCGGACGGAAGATACTTGTGGGAGCAGAGTTCATCTTGACGACCGGACCATTGTTCGAATAGGGGTTGGGAGCGTTCCATTGATTGCCGTTGCCACCAAAGCCTACTGAAGAGAAACGGTTTTGAGGCGGCTGTGCGAAGTTGTTGTTTCCGCCATGGCCGTTTGTTCCGTAAGCACCGGGTGCAACCTGCGGCTGAGCGAAAGGCGGCCTTCCGTTCCCATTGGCGGGAAACGCACCAGGAGGCTGCATGGCTCCGTTGTGCGGTTGATTCTGATGCTGACCGAGGGCAGCATATGCATTGACAGGATTTCCAAGTTTGCTCGGCATCTGCGACACGACAGTGAGGTTGAGCACGATGAGAATGCATTTGTTGTTGATGTTGTTGCTGATGAAATCCTTGAGGCGAACAAGAGAGAGCGACTTGAGGTGACCCTCGGTTATGAGACCGGTGAGCTGTGAAGCTGTGATGGCCTGCATGAAGTGAGCGCCATCGCTGAGACAGAATCGGTAGCGAGGGGCGTTGCCGTTTGCGGCGTTGGCAGGCGCTATAGGCTTCAGGTCAATCACCTGCAGCAGTGGCTCGCCCGAGGCTTTACCGGTGCGGTGAATCTCGGCGATAGCGCCGCGAGTCAGCTGCGATTGAAATTCCATGGGGAGCTTGTGGGATGTGGAGTTGTTGACTGCCGTCGGAGGCAGCTGAGACACAGCTGAAACAGACTCTCGACGAAGGGTGACGAGTCTGACGGTGACGCGCTAGAAGTCGGGCGCTAGAATTTGGCAACCTGAGGGTTTCGCTGGGCTCTATTTGCACTTCTTTTTGGCGGGAATCGTTCCATTTGCGATCCATTTTTGAGCACTTGATCCGGATCAAATGATTTGATATCCATAGTGCCAGCAATGCACTTTCTGGCGCTGTCATGACGGCATGGTGGCGGCTGACACAAGCACAACATGACGTGGCATGTAGGGAACCCCACTCAAGCTAAAATCACGAGCTAATGTTACACAGTTGTTCTACCCTTCAGTTCCACATTGTGCGGCATCATGCCGTAACATCGTAGATCATGCTCAGCCTATGCGCAAACCTCACCCATGTTAGCCGCGAAACTAAAGGCCCTGTACTTCTTTTAATTCGTCCCGCAGCTTCACAAAGAAGCAAACTCTGCAACGATGTCGAGCGATTCTGAGAACTCCGACAGTTCGCTGGACTCGGATTGACAACTGTATCTAGGGACCATGGAAAACTTTCGTTTTAAACGAGGCAAGGTTCGTGCTAAATACCGAAAAATTGGACAACACGGACCTCGTGGTGATAACAAAAACGTCCAAAATTGATGGTTGCAGAGAAAGAGATTGGGATGTTACAACTCTGGAACGCTTTAGAGTGAGAGCAACAGCCAAGAACTGGACCGAGTTATTCCCGTCCGAGGATATTGTCTTGCAAGGGCAATACGAATGCGCAAATCTGTTACGAGGGTCACACTGCATTTCTTCGAACCCAATCATAATTGCAGCTGACGCCTTCTTTCCGTATTGCTCAGACCAAGATCGAAGAGTAAACTGTTACAGAGTTAGTGAAGTACAAAATGCAAGAAATGTCACAATTGTTCACCTTTCGAACCGCACCTCTCGCCAACTCACGCTCGACGCCGGCAAAGTCTATCTCATTGGAGGTCTATATGATCCTCGGCCCTACTGCCACATTTGTCGCGAAATTCATGAGCTTTCTATTTCTCCTTGCGCTCAAGCACTACGATTCATGCCCCTTCCGTCACATTCCCATTTCAAGAAGCAGATTTATGATCGAGAGCGAGCCGGAGCCCGCATGCTAACGCTGATCCCGGGACAGCCAATCAAGCTTCAGTGCTATGCAGCAGATGAAGAGTTGTGTAAAACTTGTCAAGAAAAGGCGGCAAAGGATGGAGCCATGTGGTTCAGAATGGATGGAAGTTGTGAAGATAAGCTTTGCCCAAACAATGAGTGGTGCGAGTGCTGGGACGAGAACGAGCCTGATTCTGGACTTTGTGCGCACTACATATATGTAGAACAATGGACGTATAACAATTTAGCTGAAGACCCTTTGGCGACAGCAGTCGCCGGTGGTGTGACAAAAGTTGTGACCGGTTGCATATAGCCTTACTTTCAAAAGAGGACATCCAGTGCATTGCGACGGGTAGCACGGAAATTTTCAAGCAAGGGTCAAGAGTATCTGTGGATGCACTGTTAGAAGAATATGCGAAGGAATACGGTGAGTTGTCGAAATGCGAGGTGATGGTGTTGGCCATGAGTGACACCAAATTGGCCGACGTCATCGACGGATACAACAGTTACACTCTCAACAAAGTGAATGGGTTTGTTGAGAACACGGAGATGATGCACATAGGGCCGTGGCTGGCGGGAAGGCTCGCCAAAGACTGTGACGGGATGTGGTGGCAAACAGGTCAAAGTGAACCTGTGCTGGTTAGCACGGAGGACGATGTGTCGACTGTGCGGAAGGCGTCCATGACGTCAATGCGTGAGTCGGATGAGCTCGGACAGTGGGTGGCATAGACTTCATGGTGTACTCTATGCCATGAAGTACGCCGCGTTGCCCATCGCCTTCATGAATTGAGTTCACAATGCCGGGCTCTCGTATCCGCAGAGCTACCGAAGGTAGAGAACCAAGCTGACCCTGGAGTCCAGGGCCTGGACGCCAATCGTTGGTGCTCCGTGCCAGGGAGTCGGACTCCCAGCCCAAAAACTGAAAATGTTGACATCTGCGGAGGGCAGACTTCAGTTGAAACAGAGTAGACACAGCTATGCAATGTGTAAGGCGTTGATTGCGTCGGTAGATTTCCGCTCCAAATATCCTCAGCTCCTGCCTGTGAAACGCCCCATATGATATGACCGCCCTCGACCGGCACCCGTGCAGCGCGCGCTTCGTCTTCGCCGGCGCCACTTCACCAGCCCTACCGCCATCCAGGCACCTCCGTGCCCAAGCGGGGACGGCAGTTTCGCCCTTTCCATGGCCGAGCCCTTCCTTCCGCTGCCGGTGCAGCTGAAGGCGCCCCGCGTGCAGCTCAGCCATCCGCGCCATTTGACCAAATGGACGCATATTCAGAAGGTGGCGGCGCATCATTATGATCAGGCCGTCACGCGTTTGCAGTTCTCTCCGCTCAAGCCTTATGAGCTGGCGGTGGCTCACGATTTCTCCATATCTTTGATCAACCCGTCGGATGGCTATACAAGAAAGACTCTCACCACATTTCGCGATGTCGCGTACAGCCCCGATTATAAGAAAGATGGACGCTTGTTGGTGGCTGGCTGTGCCGATGGCTCTGCTAATGTGTTTGACGTTGCACATCGCACTGTTTTGCGTACTTTCAAGGCGCATCAAGGGTAAGTCTATTCTTCACCTGTTGGTACTCCACGTTGAAGTGATGCGACTTCATATCATAGTTCACTCTGAGAGCTACATTGACGAAAACCTTCATCATTTGTCTTTCGCTCCTATCTGATCAACGTTTATCGTTTTCATATATCGCAGTGCTTGCTAACACGAAAATTCGCTTTCCTTATCGTTGATTATCACAGATCTGTTCGAACTTCCAAGTTCAGTGCAGATGGCCTTCGTGTTCTTACTGGTTCGGATGATCACACCGTCCGAGTTTGGGACCTTGCGACATCCACCAGTCTATTCGTTCTCAAGGAAGCTACCGACTACGTGCAAGCCCAAGCGTCGTCTCCAGCGTCCATGCATGTGTGGATGACAGGTTCGGCAGATCGGAAGGCTCGTATTTACGATCTGCGTTCAAGAAAGTGTATATTTGAATTGGATCACTCGTCCCCCATCAGCGATGTTCACATTCTGCCTGGTGGCGCACGCGCAATTACAATAGGAGGCACCGAAATGCGCGTCTGGGACTTCTTTGTTGGTGGAAAGGTGGTATACAATTTGCAACCACATTCGAAGGGAGTCACATGCGGTGTTGCAGACGTGGTTGGAAATAGATTTATAACTGGCGGCCTTGATGGATATGTGAAGATTCATCACCTATCAAACTTTCAGTCAAAGGGGCTACTGTCATTTAGCTCACCGATTTTGTCTGTTGGCGTTTGTTCGGAGGGAAAGCGATATGCGGCAGGTATGACAGACGGAAAGCTGGAGATAAGGGCACATGTGAAATTGAAGGCGAAAGAGCAAGCTCCATTTCGACAAGACCCTTTCAAGGATCGAGAGTTTCAAGGTTGGGGCCGTGGTTTTGAAAGAATAGGAGAGCAGCGCAATTTGCCCCGTCCTGGCACGTATCGTTACTACAACCGCGGTCGGAATGCAAAACCTAGTAACGACGATATCCTTATCAAACATTTTACGAGACCCAAGCTTGCCAAATATGATCGAAGTCTAAAGGCTTTTGATTTCGGTAAAACCCTGGACCTCGCCGTTGAAACGAGGAAACCACAAGTTGTCGTATGTGTGGTTGAGGAACTGATTATTCGTGGACGGTTGAAAGGAGCTCTTTCCGGGAGAACAGCAGAAAGATTGGTTCCGGTGCTCCGCGTGATAGACAGGCATATTCGCAAAGCCCAGTACACAGAATATCTTTCTTACCTCATGCATGCAATACTGGATCAATATGGGTCTGAAGTCGGTGTAGATGAACGCGTTGACCGTCTCGTGGGAAGAATCTTCAAAAAGATCCGAAACGAAGTACAATCATGTCACGAGCTATCAGTAATTAAAGGTAGTGTGGAATCCATTTTGAGCACTATGAAGTACTCTTCGTGAAGGGCGTGTACAGATAATGGTACTTTCTCTCAAGACTAGGCTGCATTCGTGAACAAAACGCAACAACAAAACGACTAACTCTGAAATGGACCGGAAGAAGATCATCCCGTGTGGGTTCATGAACAAAGGATGAGCTTTCTACGTGCTCGATACCGAAGTTGCGCTACTCTCTATCACCAGCAGTGTTGACGGACGCTCTAGAATGTGATAAAAGAAAGACACACTGGGGAATCCCGGGCAAGTTGGCGTTTTCATTCGGCACGCTTGGGGACAATGTAGTGCACTGACAGCGCAATAGCATGCAAATTGTTAATAGGCGTCGCAGGAGAACTGTAAAAGAGCAAAATGAAGGCTACGGGACCGAGCTTTTCAAATCCATTGATCGTCTTTTTCCCACAACATCTTTGTCGCCATCACTTTCCCCAGTTAACAAGCCCCGTAATCCCCCCGCGGACACTCGATGTCTCAGCACTCCCGAGTTTGCTGTGTTCGAGTCCGACATGTCAGCAAATCGCTTCAGATCGTAGAACGGCGACCCTGGTTTAATCCGATCCGGCGCAACACTGGACAACGCCTTGACCAGAGCTACAATGCCGTTCGTCGCAAAGTCGATCTTGTTGTCCAGCTGGTCAATTCTTTGATTCACGTCACCCAAAGCGTTCTTCACGCCGGCTACTTCATCGCCCACCTCCGCTACACCCTCCTTCACGGCGCCAACATCCCTCTCTATTTGTTCCGCTAGCACCTCTTGAACGCGGTTTACATGGGTTTCAACCTCACGCAGTCGTTGCGTTATTTCCCTCTTCACAGCGCCGACGGCACCACTTACTCGTGTTATCCCCTTCTGCATTGCTTCCACTGTACCCGTGAAGGTGCTCTGACTCACCCAAGCCAAATCCGTGAGCTTGAACTTCTTTCTGTACGCCACATAGTATACAAGGCCACCGACTGACACCGCTGCCACTCCCCACCCGATCAAGTTAAAGATGTCTGTGATAGTGGCAATGGAGCCTTTGTACGACGGAGGCATGATCAGCAGTTGATCACTGCGTGAACGGCTCACCTCGCGCGACAGAGAGGAGAGCTGGCGCGATAGCTCTTCCAACTGGGGAGAGGAACCGCCGCCTGTGCTCGCAGCATCACTTACCGACCCTTTTGAGTCCGCACCCGTGCCCGCACTGTCCTCCACTTCACGCAGAACCCTTGCAGCTATCGCTCGCGCTTTGTCCAGGTGGTTGTAAACATAGGAGCCCGAGAATCCCGCTCCGAACAAGAGTGCGATGGAACGGACACCGAGCGCCGCCATTGCGCGGTGCTGGCAGTGGACGGTGCCGAAGAGAAAAGCGTATTAGAGACAGGCGCTGTCACAGGGAGTTTGTACGGAAACGAGCAGGGTGGACGGCCAGATGAAACGCACGGGAGGCTGCGGTGCGACAGACGCTTTTTACTTTGTCGAGAGCCTCCGACGGCCCTGTGTTGAAGGTGAGGACGGTGATTGGGAAACGTGTCTCAACGAAAAAACACTGCCGCGTATTGAGTGCATCACGGCTGCTCCTCGAATGTCTTGTTTCGGACCGCCAAAAATTAGATACCGAGCGCCCGTCGCGTTGATACACATGTGTACGAAGGTACATCGAGGCCCCCGCCAACAAATCGTCCCTGGCATTCGTCGAGTTGCAGTGTTTCAGCAGTCACTGGGGCAGCTACACGCCGCGTCATGGTGGGGCAACAGCAACAGCCTCTGACTACCGCCGAATCTCTCAAGAGACTGTGCGCTGCGGAACAGAAGGTGTTGACTTTCTTAACGCAGGCAACCGAAGCGATACGAGCTCTATCGCATACCGAAGCTCCTGAGATCACCTCCGCCAGCGTGCACGCGCAGCAGTTCATCGTCAATGTTCACGAAGTTCAGGCCATACTCCGCGCTCAAATCGAGTCTCTCACAAGCGATGTGCCACAGGAGAATATAACCATGCTGCGCTTGGTTGAGGCCGACCTTGCTTTGCAAAGAACCGCCCATGTTCATCGAGCGCTGGCACATATCCTCAGGTTGTTTGGTGAACCAGTGCCTGGAATGCCTACCACAGCGCCCAGTCCACCGTACATGCCGAGCCCGGTCGCAAGCACCCCGGTCGGACTTATTGGTGGTATGGCCCCTACTCCACCTGCCGCGGGTGCACCCATCACTATTGCCGTACCGAGTCCGGATTCCAAAGCTCCAGGCGCTCAAATTTCTGTCCAAATTGGGCTCAATGGCGGTGCGTCAGAGGGAGCTGAAGCGCAGAATACAGATGCGATGGAGATGTAGAATACATGCAGTTGTCATTTGCTTTACAGAACGATACTCTGTGTGACAAGGAGCAATGGGGCTGAAGTTATCAAAACGAAAACAGCAGAACTACCTAAGACAAGTTCCGTTTTCGAACCACTCGTTTGAACGGCATGCTTGAAAGTTATCTGGCTTCTTGAACACGAGCTACGGAGTACCGGTTATAATGATGATAGATCACGCTTACCATGTATCGCACATGCTTGAAAGTAATACTAATGAGAGCCCTTGGGGAAGAGAGAAGGAATGCCATAAAACTTCTCTGTTCTCCAAGGCTCGCCTTCAAGCATGGAACTCCCTTTGCTCAGCGTGATGATTCGAAACTATTCACAGTTCGTTACGTCGGACAGGAAGAGGCTCGGTTATGACTTATATGACCCGTCATGCTCGCAGTCACGGCAAATATCTACCCATGACGAAGAGGTCGCCCCCTGTCCTCAACATTGTCAACAACAGAGCTGATGCTTCCAGCCCTTGGTCCCATCGACGCGATCGGAGTTCCAGCTTGTTCAATCTGCAAGTTGTTCTTCAACAGTGTCATACGCAGCAGCATGGCCTCCGCTTCATCGAACACGTCCCGACCTTTTCGCAACGCACTATCGATCGCTTCGCTACGTGGCCTTGACTTTTTGGACAGCAACTCATGGTTTTCCGAGTCGATTCGCGCTTCAATCGCGCCAGATTCTATCAGCGCTAACAACTCCTCTTCAAGCTCTTCAGCAGTCGTATTGAAAACAGATTCCATGCGTCTCAATAAAACAGACGTGAATGGCGTTGTATACTGCACAATAGCTTTTCGACGAATCATTCGAAAGAGCGTCTCGACGTGATTTTGAGATCCGAGATACATGTCCAGTAACAGTTCAGGTCTGATCTTTTCCATTGTTTGCAAGCAGCGTGTAAAGCGAGAATTGTGGAAGTCGTGGATAATCTCGCGCATGTCTGGAACGAGTTCAAGTAAATTGGCAAACGAAGCATTTTTGATTACTTCCTGGATAAGTTGTTCTCTTGATCGCGTAGCCATCGCACAAAGCCCTCCATACACAGCAACATCCTCGAGAGCAATCATATCGCCGAACTTTTGCGAGAGTTCGGCTATGCTTGCTTCCTTCGGGTCGGTATTTGTTTCAACGAATCGTTTTACAGCCTGTGCGTACTGACCTCTCACCATGTTGGCCAAGCCGGCGCACGCTCTCATATTGCACATATCGGCAGAGCTCTTTTCAGCATCGGGTGTGTTCTCAGCCATGATGAAATGGTTCTCAACATGCCCAAAGTCGGAATCCTCGATACTAACCTGAATGACCTTGTAGCACATGTAAATATTATGTTCAGCGCGAGTACAATAATCGCGAGTCTTGATGTGATCGCCTCTGGCATGCTGCAGTTTTCCTCGCATGTGATAGAAATCTCCCAAGTCACTGTGTATATTCCTCATGACCTCCTTATTTTGATGTTGGCGATTATCCTCCAAAGTTCGATGTAGCTTTTCCATTTCTTGCGCTGCCCATCGATCATTTTCTTCGATCCAAGCGGTATCAAGTTCAAACTCTACGCCTATGAGCCCATCTGCTTCCTTGATGAGGTTTTTATACTGAAGAGTGTCACGACCTGTCATTGCCTCAATAATGGCGATTCGCATCGCATCGGTGCGTAAAGCGGGACATTTCTTCGCAATGAATTGCATGCGATGGATCTTTCCGCGACCTTTGTATCGAGCGGCATAGACGTCCAGGTCGAAAGTGAGAGCCTCGTCTTGCATTTAGCAGATTTTGGTCCTGAACCTGGAGATTCTCTGCTGAAGAGCTGGATATGAAGTGTGAGCGTTCTTACGGTTAGCACGAGCAAGACGACTGTCGATTATGAGCCTTAATATTCAAACCGTGAAAGAATAAAGTTATCTTGACACCCCGAAGTGTGTCTCGAATGATCTACACAGGCTGTCGCATATCTTAGACCCAACACCCGCTCACACAAATCCACGAAGAATTTGAGAACCGAAGATACTTTCAACCTTTGAGCTTCCCTTCAAGAAACTTTGGTTAATTTAATTGTGGGTCAGTTAATTGGAGTATAAATAAGGCAGAACCCAGACCTGAGTCAGGTCACCTGACCCTGAATCCCGCACCGCCCGTTTTATCGCTTGTAGTAGATACGAAGGTACGAAGGTAGAACGCTACCAAAGGTAGCGTTCCTTGCGCACAATTTCCCTTCGTACAATTTACCTTCGTACCCGCCAGGCAAGAAAATCTAGATGATCTGCCGACTGGCGGTAACATGACCCCCTGCTGCAGCACCCATCCGAGCCACGACAACGACGCCTGTATGGGCACCACTTGTACTGGCGTGGAAATTACGTCTTCGGAGCTCCACTCCATTTAGAGAGAATTGAGTGATTGTTGACACGCTCGTATGTGTCTGCTGCTTTGCCTCTCTAGCTAGACGAATGCCCATCAGTAGCCATTAGGCCAGACCACATGCGCATAGACCTTCGCAGCCTCATTAAACACAGAGACACCGCTCACTTGTCGTTCGTTGTTTCATACACAGCTTCTACCCGCAACCTCTCGTTCCCGCCTCTAAAGGTTCAAAGGTACAATGCTCAGGACTCTACACTGGAACGACACAGGAACCGTAGCTGTCTATCTAAAACTGCGGGCATGCCACGGCCAAATTCCACGCCGTCCCCGAAAGCGGTGCGGAAACAGTCACTGTCACCACCGTCGACTGGCCACTGAAAGAGACTGCAACAGTAGCGCTTCCGGACACGGAACCAGTGTCAAGCAACACATTCCCTTCGTACCGAACCGTCACTTGGTCAGGGATGCCGAAATGGTCATACGACACCTCAAACGTACCCGAGGCCACCATCAAGTCCACATTCAACGTCGTCGTTCCTTGCCCCCCGGACCGTTGTGTCGTGGGACACATCAAAGCACACGCAGGAGACTGTTCGTGTGCCTCCAATTCTCTTTGACGGGCATCGTAAGCTGGCCTCCCGAAAAGGCGAACTCCGTTGTAGTACACCACTGCCGCCTCTGGACATGTTGGTCGAATCAGTCCCAATGGAATGTTGATCACGAAAAAGATGCTGTCTGTACATGACTCCAACATATCGATGAAGAAATTGGCATCGCATATTGCCTGAGAGAACTTGGACGAGTAGCAATGGTCGTGGTTGCAACATGGCTCTCCAAAGTCAAACGAAAGAGGAATCGAGTCTGGAACAAGTGAGCAACCATTATCACAACTCGATCCGCAGGCAAAGCAGTCGGAACCAATCCCATTCTGTCCCACCGTACAATCTGTGAATATGCATCTCCCTTCCGAATCCACTTCTAACCAATCATTCCTGACCACATTGCATGTGTCCGGGAATCTTCTTCTTCTTCTTTATTTTGGACAACAGCCTTCAATTACTAGGCTGAAGTAAATCTTTCCTTACAGAAAGGTTTCTCTCTTTAGGAATGCTAACAACTTATGCGGATACTGTCGAATCAAATCTTGGAGGCTTAAATTTTGTCGCTCTGCAGCAGGCGGAAGCTCTTCCCGACGGGAGACGTTCGTCAGAGGGAATGATTGCCGTACTTGCACTACTGGCGACAGCGATAAATCCGACGTGCGCACAGCTATGTCCATATCATCACATCCAAAGATTGATTCCACCGCAGTGGTAGCAAACGGAGCCAAGTCTGCCTCATCTTCTACGAAAGGCGATAAATCAAATATCTCCGGGACCAGGGCCATTTCCGTGGATAGCAGAAAACAACTACTACCCGCAGCGCATTGAACGCCATTCGCCTCCGAAACAGTATCCACTGCCGTGATTTTGCGAGCCAACGAACCACATGCTTGGCAGAGCTCAGCGGCAGAACGTGGTAATACCACCAGGAAGGAGTCCACACCGGGTGCCGATATTGAACCGCTGCTCTGGAGGAGCACTGAGTCTGCAGTACATGAGAGCACTTGGGCACTTGGATCCGAGCTGTCTGTTATGACGAGAGCTTGTTGGGCACTGCAATCACACAGCAGACCCTCCTTGCCAGAAGCATTCGTGCACGATTTCACAACACTGAAAGAAGGGCATCGCTCTTCAATGCGCTTCATGACTCCGGCTCCGATGCGACACGGCTGATTGCAAACCGTATCATCTACGGTACTTTGACGACTGGATGAGGACTAATCCAGTGTTATGCTCGCTGCGATACCGGAGCACGTCAGTAGTAGGAAGATCACACGATACATGTTCGTCGTGAAGGTAAACCGTCCGTTGACTTGAAAGCAACTTCGCAGCTCGGCGATTGTTCTAATGTCATGTCCTGAATGTTGTCACCGTAGCCTTTGTAGCAAAGCTCAGTCCCGTTTTAACCTATCGAAATGCATGCGAGTGCCTGCTCCTAAAGAAAAGGTTGAGCAAAACAACAAAACGTCGCTAACGCGTTGACATAATGTACTTTCATAGCAAAAGGCATACTGCACTCTGTATTCGATTTTGCTTTGCCCCTCAACTACGGCAAGAGTTTTGGATGTGGAAATGATGCAAACGCCGAGGAAGAAGAAGAAGACGAAAAAAGTAACAACTTGTTGGAATTAAATTCGCAACGAATTCAGGGGTCGGACAAATCCGATTGTTCACGATTGCAGTTCTTACAATCAATCGGTGTGTCATTTTCAGATGCATTCGAGATTGCAATACCCTCGTGGTGTTCGCAATCTCAACCGCACTCGCAAAATGCTTTTGCAATTGCAATCTCGGGAACGATCTTAAGAGGCTCAGCGGTCTGTGCTTTCTAGGTTTTACTGCTGTAAAACTAACATGTCGTACAACGTTTTGTGACTTCTCCGGTCTCTCTAAACGTTCTTTTTAAATCACCATCTCGTGTCTAGAAATATGGTCCAAAATGTTCTTAACCCCTTCTCTTACCAGTTCGGATTGCGTTTTAGCGTGTATCGCGATTGCAAGAACTTTTACAATGAGAATAGCGATGGCGCCTGCAAGGATTCTGGCAATTTGCCTCGCGATTGGAATTTTGTTCTTTGATGCCATCAGTAATTGGGAGGTGTAATCGCAATCGATTGTGCAATAAATCAATTCCGTCCTGCCCCTGGTTCGAAAGCATAGAGATATCGACAGAGTATGTATTATTGCTCGGGATTATTTACAAGAGTAATCCCGAGCAAACAAATGAACGCAACAAACCGGCCTAGACATCATCATGATGTATCATGTTTACATCAGGCACATCTGGGAGATCATGGTGATCTCCGAGATGTACATTATGAAAAGTAGAGACGATGAGAATCATCTCCTCCTTTCATGATGATCTCCGAGATGTACCTTATGCAAAGTACCTTTGTAGACGTAGCTTGTCAGCAGAATATAAATGAGGAACGGAGCCTCACACTGAAGATAAGGTTAAGTAGAAGTGTCACAAGAAGCAGTGCTACAGTACAGGTTACATACCAAGGTATATCATCAAGAGTATACCATACTCGCGTACAGGTATCATACTCGTACGCGAGTATACTCTTTTAATCTCAATCATTGAGATTAAAAGAGCATATGGTCACAGTCATGATGACGGAATTGACTACAGTAACTTTTGCAGAACCATCAATCCAACCTTAATTGCTGGTAGCCCTTCATCCCTATCCAGCACAAAATCAAAACTGAACTTTACATCATCGCTGTGATGCGTATCAGGCTATGTCGATCATGAGTTCTGGGCCCAACGCGATGGTCGCGTCAACGTCAATGAGGGGCATGCCCGTGGTCCACGGGTACTACAAGTGTCGAGATCTGTCGCACTTAGCCTTTGGTACCGCTACGAAATAGAGAACCAACCGACGTAACCGCTGTCTCGGCCTTTGGAGATGTTGGTATCCCAGCCGGCACGAACGGTGCATAGAGGCGGCCCGCGGGAGGGCTCCATGCGCAGATGGACCTGAGGCCCCGAGAAAGGCTGCGTCGCATTCAGTCGGGAATTACTGCATTAAAGACGATTTTGCTTGATAGATTAAGATGTAGAGGATAGTTGCCACCAGTCTATGGGATAGGCCAGCGTTGCAAGTTATGTTCTACTGCGCAGACAGGGGTATGTGCGTCAACGACGACATTCTTCTACTATCCCCATTTTCTCCACGGTGCATCAATCTCATCTTTGCTCGTCGTTGTACACCGCACATGATCCAGGAAAACGCCTAGAACGTTCCATATTGACAAGAAATTCAACAGATGGGGCACTGAGATGAATCCTAAACATTCATACAAGTGAATTTGAACCATTCGGTGCCGTCTTGATTAGATCTAGTCTTGGTCGTCTGGGAGATAAAAGCAAAACAGATTTTCATGCAGCCAAGTATCACATTATCAGATAGGTACTAGGCAGAGAAGAATACGCAGTGAGTCACCCCAGGCGATAGCATTCGTGTATAGCACGCTGGAAGGTATCTCAATCGCTTCTCTCTCTCTCTCTCTTTTTTACGGGTGCAATAGTTCAATTACAACTTACCGCAGAGCGTTCAAAGAAATGTTTCCTCACCAAGAATCCCAACACACTCGGGCCATTAATCGCTTCGTGTAACAATATGAGTCAGCATCTACGAGGATAAGTCAAGTATCAAGAACTGGCCAAATCCACCCGGACAAAAATTCTTCGTGGCTGGTTACAAACTGTTCACTGGGCAGACTGAGCCGGGAGGTTAAACTTCTAACCGTACACTTCTTCCACTCATACCCTCATTGTAAAATTACCTTTAGCATTTTATCCAACTCGTAACTTCTTTAGCAAACGAGGTTCTGCTTCCAATTTTCATCTTTAGACTTAATATGCACTGGCCTTCGTCTCAAGCAGAATATTTACTGGTACTAGCATCCATCTCTTTACGCCCATCCCTGTCGGGGTGCTTCACTGCACATGCACAGTCGACGTGGGGTCCTAATAACTGGATCTTGGCGCCCATTCTCGAGGCGCCTACACAAATACTCGTCAAAACAAACGTCTTTACTCGCCAAAGACGCTCGCAAAATTGGGGCTCGTGAATCACATGCACGACCTGTGTGCTCTGCTGTAGACGGGAGTGCTTCGATTTCTCCTGAAGATTACGAATTTCAACCAAGTCCGCATCAATGACTAGTCCTGTCTAGAACAATATTTCGCGGCTCCAGTTGGGGCCACAATGCGCCTTGAGATAATCTCTTAAGTTACAGAAAAACATCTACTTGTCACACATCCACAACGAACTGTTGCGGGCACCGGTTCAAAGACTAGAACAATACCGTCAGGCACCGTCCTTGCAATCGGGGAATCTCACACTTCAGAGTTAAAACGTTCACTTTTTTACGCTCGAACAGATTGAAGACGAAAAGGTCATTATATAATCAGTTGGAATCATGAAACATGCTGTTACAAGGGTAATACAGATTGCTGGTGGCATTACACGTGAGCGCTTGGGACGACGCCACATATGCAGCGCATATGTGCGATGAAAAATTGCGGCATCTTGAGCGGTTGTCGCGGTGCGCAGTGTCTACCCTTCGTATACTCACTCCATCAGCCAACTCGCCCACCACTTTCGAGACGCAAGTACGAGAATGCACAACTCGCGACATTCCATTCCTTCTTTGCTCTGCAAAGCTACATGCTACTACCGGTGATTGAAAGCAATCGCAAAACCTTACCAAACACTCGCAAACAGACGATCTCTGTTTGATTCCTGTCCGGCCTCCTTTCGGAACTGGGGTAGTCTACGTGAGGTAATACAGGAGCTAATAAATAATCATTGAGTACACCCACCATCTTGTCCGTACAAATTACGGCAAAACAAGTGGGGCAGGTGGAAAACGGTTTGGATGAGCGGCATTTAACGCCGCGCATGAATTGCAAGGGGGCAAGAGCACAACTTGTGCTAAGACGGTCGCATTTCGCTCACCATCTGAGTTCAACAGTTAATTCGTGCCGCACCCTTGCAGCTGCAATACAATTACAACGCCAACAACGTTCTCAGACGCTGAAGCATGCACAAGATATAACGAAATGTGCAACCCATTCATTGGTGTGAACTTAAGCATCATCGGCGCAGTGGCGTTTGGAACAGTGACCGTTTTTATCACGATGATTATCGAGACGGCTGCTGTTCAAGAAGTCTGATCATTGCGTCTGTGTGCGTAATCTCTTCCCATGCGTCGGGTAGCCATCCGTCATCAACCAGTGGAGGTGACCTGAGTCCCTAACAAGGATGTCTACTTGTACTCTCTCAGAAGCAATGGCCTCGTTAACCGCAACACGTGGTTTGATGCCCTTTTTTTGGACGGTTGCCCTCCGTTACTTGAACAGAACTTTCATTCCCACTTGAACAAACCCATCTTCATCAATAACCTTTTCAGCCCGGCCGTGATTCTGGAGCATTTCGTCCACTTCGACATCATTTCACTCATTCCTTGTCCGAGTGAAAGATAAGTCTTCTCGAGAGGAAGGCGAGTCACCGCCAGACGCCTTGAATAGTGCCCGCAACATCAGCTTTGCAGGTCTAATCTTCAAAAGCTTCTTAGACCCCGTGGCATTCCGAAATCTCTCGCGGAGCTCTGGTGGCTCTCGTTGGCGTGTAGAGGACGGATACATTTTAAGCAGCTCTCGAAACGATATAATGAATTCATCCACGTCAAGTAAACAGGTGGCGTGATCCATTTGTTCCATGACAACATCTTCAACAGCACCCCCGTTAACTGTTACATCGGCGCCCTGGTGATCGAGATGCCGCTGTAGCATGTGGTGCAGCTCCGATATTGCATCCTCAGTGATGACAGTCTGTTCGCCTGAGTGAGACCTAGATGCCAGAAATGTGAACCTTTGGCGCAACTCGGCTTCTATCTCGTCGTCTATGGACTCCTCAAAGTCGTCAAAATCCTTCAGATCTTCGACCACAACAGTAAGTCCCTGTTGTAGGTTTGGAAGCGTTTTGAAGTCAGTCTGTTCAACAACGGCCTCGACGCGTTTTCGGACGACGGGATCGAGGTGGCTCATGTACTTGTCGCTCATGAGGACGGAAACGGTCTGAAAATTGCTAATGTCTACGGCCAAAATCTCGTTGACTGCAGTAGCGGGGCCTGAGCAGGCGTGCTCCATATTGAAGCCAAAGGCAATCTCGGTTGCAGCCAGGGGTTGGTCGCCATCGATTGCTTTCGCTATCAATTGCAATCAAAGATTGCAATATCTGATTGCTTCTCTAGCGTCTGATTGCAATCGGATTGATGGTAAACGATAGGATTGCAATCCGATTGCAATCCTATCGTTTGAATGGCTTCCTTATTACAAACCGCTGCTTGTTACGATGCGTGAGACGAAGAAGAAAGAGTACAATGCTCGTTGCTCTCTTATAATGTTACAGTATCCTTAAGGTATCGCTATCACAGAACAATTTACTAATCAGCACTGCCAATGTGCGATCGAAATGGTAAACAGTCTCACGTTTTCAGTCTTCTGCAATCTTGCAGGTAGGGGTAGAACGCTTGTGGTCTATTGCGAACAATATATTGTTTCAGAATCACATGAAATCTACGCCTCAACTCCTGTCTCTT
>JASCIV010000063.1:0-55793 GCA_030374735.1 Gracilaria caudata
GGGGGGGGGGGGGGTGGGGGGGTAATCCTTTTAAGTTTTAACTTTCGTAACGTACAAGGATACAGGCATCTTCAAAGAATACATTCATCAAGAAATGCCGACTATAGAACAGACTCTTCCCGAAGAAGAAGATTGAACAAGGAGTCTATACAGATTGCGCCAATAAAGCCGACGTATCCTGGCGCTTCCATCTTTTCAAGCACTTCATCCTGAACTTAATGGAAACCCTAGAACCATTGTCAAAGACACAGGTGATAACGCCGCGGTTGGGGTAAGAAACCCAGGGCGCGATTGTGTTGCGACCACTGTCTCCCGCAATGTGAAACGGTGCTCTAAAGTGTTTGTGTACCATTTCTCCATTCACGTAAAATGTGACTTTTCGACCGTTCCCGTCACAACGAATGGAAAACCCATGACGGTATTGTGCAACACAGATTTTCGCGTTGTTATCAAGACGCCTCTCTTGTATTCTTTGGCGAATACCCAAGCGTCCGGAAGGGACCAGCACAAGTTTAGGCTTATCCAACAGTCGTTCCTCGGTTGTCTGCTGTGGTTTTATCCATGTTGCGGACACAATGGATAGGGTCAAAAAACTTAGTATCATGGCTATGCGAGAGGCTGAAAAGGTCCTTGTGCGTCCATCGTGAGACTCGGTTTGAGTAGACATCTTCATTTGCATTTGTTTTGACCTTCTCAAGTTTGCAGATTTGAACTTATGTTGAGTGAGCTAATAATGCTCCACGATCCACTATTCTTCCCTCTTTTATAATGTGGTGCAGGTTGAAGGCCATGAGAAACGAGGAGTACCAAAACAGGGTACTTTCTTCTCAGGCGACAAGCTGGTGGCACCCAAACATATGCAGTTCTCGGGTGTGCCATACTGGGAGTCAAAGAGCTCATACGGTTTCCCATTTGAGTGACACTGACGTCAGACATCAAGACAAGCTTGTGCGAGAGTAATGAAATCCCGATGGAGCAACATCATCATCATCATGTGTGTACAGTACATTCGTCTCGGCACATCCATTTTTGGAATCCAAGTACGGGCTGCTACTGCGCACGAAATAGTCCGTTTTGTGCTTCCTCTCCCTTTCTCTCTCTCTCTCTCTCTCTACGAGCATAAAGCCTAATTTCAACTAATTCATATCGAGCACAAACTACACATCATAGATACAGAGTGATACCGAACACCAAAAGGCAACGTTAGTGCTCTAACTCGCGGAACAATGTTTATACTAGAACGGCCTGCACGGAGCGAATCGAAATGAACCTGGAAGCCTGTTCATAGTTCACGGACACCAGAAGGCGTATCCTGAAAGGGGGCGCGTTGCCCGCACGTCAACTTCGTCATGGCCATCATGATGATGGCCTCGTAGTTTCTATTTCCCCCTTTCGAATGATTCGACTGAACCGTGAAACTTCACGTTAGATTATCTGATAATCTTGCACTCCAGTTCAAGATGAGTTGCGCATTTTCAGAATTGACAATAGAAGAATAGTTTAAATGTAACGTATGTAATACTCTGTTTTGTCAGATATGACCCACATCTTGATGATCAACATTGCAAAGCTCTTGCCGCGGGGAGCATAGCTTGTAAGACAAGTTGAGTTCTAGGCGATCGGAAGCTCCCTCGCATCAACACTAGAAGAAGATGTGTTCATTCACGCGCAGATCCACTGACAAGTGCTCATTAGTGGGTCGTGGTCGGATACCCGACCAGGGGAACCAAATGGTAACTCAGTGGCAGTATGTGCTACATGGAGTCGTCCACAACGCAAACAACTTCCCCCGACCAGAATGTGGTCCAAGGTTTGGAACCGGCTTTGGAACACAAAAGAATATCTTTCACGTGCGGGCAAAGTGTTCCAAAGATTCTTCAGACCTAGCGTTTGCACAGGAGTTGAGAAGTAAAAGTCGTTTAGATCTCCCATTACTATAACAGCGACATTCCTTGGAACTGTTTCTATAAAACTCTTGACAGCATTGGCCTGGATTAAGCGTTCTTCTTGACTTCCTTGTCTCGGCGGTTGTATACTTCCGAAGAGAGCATCGTCCCCGAACTTGCTGTTCCAGTGATTCATTACAACAATGATGCGGCGGCTGCGGTCGTAAACAGATTCGAATTCTGCGGCCAAAGGCTTGCGACTGTTGGGAAATTGTGAAGGTGAAATCCGACCAGGGTTCAAACTCAAGCCTCCTTTGCTTATCTCTACGGCATCATTCGGACCACCTTTTTGTTTTCCCGGAGCCAGTATAACTCTGTCACGCCGATACAAGAACGCCACGCGGATATTCTCGCCAGGCAGACCTCCATCTGCCATATTCTCTGGATCTATGTCAGAGGAAGTGTATGAGGATATACGACAAGCAGCATTAGCTACATCCACCAATAACTGCAAAGTAATAGAAGCGGAAGTGACATTGCTTCTTCTTGAACCGTCGTTATCTCCTATTTCGGACAACCCAAGGATATCAGGACAGCATAATTGACTCTTTATGACCTCTCCGATAATCTGAAATCCTTCTTCCTCGTCCAATGGATCCCTGTTCTCCAGGTTCCAAGTAGCGATCCGCAGTCTTTTCTTGTTCGGCATTTCATTGCGGCATTGTGTTTCCATGGGCCCTTGGAAAGAAAAAGAACTCTCTGGCTCCAGAAGTTCAGTGTTGTAAACCTTGTATTGAGAAAAGGAGTAGAACAGCACGCCCTTGAAATCCTTGAGATTGTTCCCTACAGTGAAGTTCCTTGACCCGCGTGGAATCAAATCGTCTTCGACGGTTACGACATTTGGCTTGAAATCGTTGGCATTTACGACTGCACTTGGACGCTTCCTTGGCAACCACAGTGATGCCCGTCTAGAAACAACTCCAATCTCCCCGAAACGAAGTTCTGCGGTAACAGTCCGTGCTCTCTTTATCGAAACCAGCATGTGCTCGTGAGCCTCATAGAAACACATTACGCTCTCTCGGATAGTGGCGCACGTGTAGTTCGAGTCGACTAGGTTTGTTCGAAGCACTCCGGGATTTTCTTCATATCCGCTACCAGAACCAAATGAAGAAAGTGGTGCTTTCGGGTCGAGAGCAACCGACTTGATGTATCGACGTGGTACATTACCTACGACTCTAGCCTCCGAGTCCACGAGCTCAGTGATTGGCAAATCCCTTGGGCGTGAAGATGGAACAAATTCTTCAACTGTCCCTCGCACTTCGACAACATCACCGAGTCTAGGAACTGCTTGGTTCGAGAATGTGGGCCGGAACAGGTAGATAGCTTCAGATGTAAGGGGATCTCCATCTTCGTACAAGTCTTGAAGCCAGAATGATGGAGTACGAGTCGAATTATTGATTGCCGTTACAACCCCGATGGTCGTGACCACGCTTCTTACTAGCGGCGATATAGTCCCACGCCCTTGAATATCGCTAATATAGAAGAAATCGTTTGCAGGAGGGGGGGTGTATAAAGGCTGGTGGCAGTAATGACGGCGATAACAACGCTCGCCTCCCGTGCAATCGCTCCGAAAGCGACATCGTGCCAGTAATCCTTGAGCTATATCAAGCAGGAGAAGCACGGTGAGAAAAAGAAAGCCATTCTGCGACATTTTTCCAAATCGTCTGTGATGGGTCGATGGGTTTGACCACGAATGCTCGGAAGCCCCAGTAATGTACATCGAAACCCATTCCTTATGTACACCGTGTGGGCGACTTCCGTAAATATTCGCACTGCCAGATCTTTCGGTTGTTGAGTCCAATAAGGGGGAAGGACTTCAAGCAAAAGATTCTTGACGTGGACGTGCGGAAAAAAGTGGCATGACAATACATAACATTGATTTGATATTCGTCTCAGACATTACGTGAGAGCGGAGTCTCACCACATGGTGAGCTCCGCATCGCAAGCATCGTTACTAAGTTCGAAGGACAAGGGCAAACTCAAAGCAAAGCGCCATTATATGCATAGTAGCCTTCTCTGTTAGACAGTGCTGTAGTACAGTACCGGGTTTTGTGTAGGGAGTGCGCACAAGCCAAGCATGAATGCTCTTTACACCGGAATCTGTATCTATGGATCATTGGTATTTCGACAACTGGAAGTCACAAGGTGAGCAGTCCCGGAATTAAACAGATACGTCAAGGCCAAAACCATGGCCTGTATTAGCTGACGCCCGTAGTAGTTCGTCTCGAACGCCCGGTCCAATCGAGATCTCCTCTCCAGTCTTGTTTCTCGGAACCAATTGGGATTATCCCCCACAAGATATTGTTTTAGCATGAAATTCGGTTTCTACGCCATCGCAAACGGTCGTCAATCGCTCACGGAATGACTGGGGGGTCCACGCGTTGCTTCCGCTTTGGCCAAGAACAGCAATACGGCGGCGACAAGAAAACAGGTCACCTTCGTCTCCGTGGTCACACAGTGCAACAGGCAGGGCCCGAAGCTTCACAAAAACGAAATCATGTACTGGTCATAGACAAAGCCTAGCTTGCTTCTTATCGGCGGGCTTTGCACGTGCTTAAATTGGTTTCGACAACGCTGAGAAGCAGTGGCATGAATATCGTACATTCGCTGAATAACAGAGTGTATGGAGGTGTGTGTAAATGAGGGCCTTCCCATTTGATTGCAGGGGCCATTAAAGAAGGCGGAATGGTCTGCGTGACTTTGTTGGCTGGTGGTGTCCTTGTTCATAGTCTTTTAACTGTCATTAACATGCGCAGCCCGTCATCTTCGGTTTCCACACTGCGGTCGCAACCCCACGATACAAGCCATTGGTCCACCATGCGCTTAAGTCTCATTAAAAGCTCGCTTCTGTCACAATGCATGCTTACGGCCTCTCTGAGCAACGAGCTGCCCGAACGATACACCAAGGGGGCGTCTGTTGTATCTGCCTCGGAAATGTGTTTGACATACTTTCGCTTACGAAACTTATCAGACTTCTCAATTAGTAGGAGGAAGAGAAACGATAGATATTCCTTGTCAGAGGACATTTGACATTCTTCGTCACGAGCATGTAACGGTAGTAAGTATTCTGGAAGCCAATCAACAATTTTTAGTTCTCTGATAAGCTGCCTTTGAATCAACGAAGATGAATTGGTGGCAAACTTCCATTTTGGACCCTTCTCATTCCGACATTCCAGAAGATACTTCTTGTGAAAAATAAGTACCAAGTTGCCGATCATAAGAATATCCAAAAGCAAGACAAATGCGTGTAACACTTGTTCCGATGTGTCAAGGAAGACACGCCAAGGTTCTTGCGTAAGCCACAAAGCAGACATTACTGAGCGATAAACGCGATAGTGAAAGCCTCGGTTTGATATGTAGATGGTAATGTTGTCTGACTCTTCTACGGCTGAAACTTGCCCGCATTTTCCATTTAGGTGATCGATGAAACATACCCGCTGCGTTTCGACAGAATTCCCTTCTGTTCCACATTTCTGAGGTTGAAACTTAGGCAGCAATACATTCAACCATCTCTTCCCTCGGACAAACCAAGAGTACCTTGGGGGGAAGCGTGCTACATAAAACTGAGGCGTTTCTTCTTTGCTCTCAGGGCATATTCTCCTTCGCTCGTCTCCGTCTAGTTCGAGATTATCTTTAATCGAACAACGATATCCAACCTTGATGTACTGGAACCGGTGCTCTGAGGTACGCAACGACTCATACAGCTTGCCTTTCGAAAGAAGTCCAAGTCGCAATACTGTGTCATGAAATGAGTCCAGAGGTAATGACAGTACCCCGGGAATGAGAGCAAATAAAACCGCGGCTAAGGCATCGATGGAGATCGTCCGAGCCCATCCGAGTCCAAGAGCAACGGATGCTGTTATGATAGACGTTACAGGGGAGAGGATAATGACAGAAATCATCATAAACGTCTGCTGACCGGCATTTGAGTGGGTGCGATCACGACTGGATTGAATCAATTTCATAGCTACGGAACATATCGCGGCGACGGTGA
The DNA here is from genome assembly GCA_030374735.1 of Gracilaria caudata. Lineage (NCBI taxonomy): Eukaryota > Rhodophyta > Florideophyceae > Gracilariales > Gracilariaceae > Gracilaria > Gracilaria caudata. Next base: position 5,941 of record JASCIV010000063.1, read on the forward strand.
TTATCGTGAGTTCCAAGGTAGTTGGGCGTCCAGAAACACATTCCTTTGCACCAGATGCGAGAATTTGCGAATCGGTAATGACAGCCATATATAGACAAGCATGATCCAGGGAGACGAAAGGGGGTGGGGCACAATGCTCTTCGAGTTCTTTCAAGAGGAAGAATGCACAAACGGTTAAGATGACAAGTCGCCGTACGCTGGCGGATGTTACTTATGCTTTCTGCAGTCTCTGGGACAGACAAACAAGTAGGAGAACAGCAAAAGACACGGAAAACACCGGCGGATGAATGTACCGAAGGTAGATCGTAACACATCTGGAAACGGGCAAAATGAGTTTCTTATCAGGGCCCAGCCAGGGTTGATTGCACCTTCTTTGAGCTTTGGGTTGAACACAGAGTAGCAAAACGTCTCGATGTCTACTAATATTGACTGCATATCTGCTGAGCATAAAGAGACCCCCCCGTACTCTTGGTATTGGGCTCTGTTCGTCGTACCTCAAGACTAGAACTTATGATTCAAGAAATACAACGATCAAATCCACCTATATATCCGTACACGCGTATAAAGTTTCGTTCTATCGTCGTAATACAGATTCTTCATTGAAAATGACTGCTCTCTTCAAGCAGGATAACAAATTCTCTGGCCGTTCTCGGACAATTTCTGACGTGGCCGTGTGGACTTGAATCTTCGCTCCCTTGTACGAAGCGGCCCCAACTGTTGGGCTTATTCTCACACAGTGGAGCCTGGTATCTAGGGCACAGCTTTCATGTTGCGCCCACTGGTTGAAATTTCGACCACGAGCATCGAATCATGTGACCATTCCAATCCATAACGCAATGCAGTCTAACTAGAAACCCTATTTTTTGTTGTTCCATCGACTAGAGATTCTAAAACCAAGAGACTGGCCCGCGAGATGTGTTTCATAAGCGCCACAAATCCATTTACGTTGGATTGACTTTCCGAGGAAGTGCAAGGGTACAGATAAAGACCATTGTGGAAATATCGAAGTCCACTTGCCTGTACTGTAGTACGAAGGTACATCCTTGTACTTTTGTACCCGTTGGTTTTGTCTGCCGCGGGTAAACAGATCCGAAGTTGGGAAATTTCCCAACCCCGCATCTGCGAAAAAAGCTACGTTTCGGTATGCCTCTGTCCGCTCGAGGTCAAGCCATATTAGGCATATATGCTAGTTTTGAAGCAGACCATGGGTGGCATTTGGGCAAGCATGGCCTGGGGAGCGAAAACTTTCCGCGCGTCAACAACTTGTATCCGGTCTCTAACTCTGTTTCATTACGGTTAGTTCGTGAACGCCTTGCAACTCTTCCGGATCTGCCTTCTGAGGAACTCACGTACGACTACATGTGCGGCTCTAAAACCACTCGCGAACTTATAGCCCATTTCTTGGCGACCAAGCTCCCAGAATACTCAATCTCCTCAGATCAAGTGGTTGTCCTAGACGGACCGACAAGTATTCTCAACGCAATTGCCGTTTGTTTATGTGAAGAAGGGGATCGTGTTTTGGTACCTTTCGAATGCAGAGGTGAATTGTCTTTCAGGCTCGCGTACAGGGCTAAAGTTGAGGCAGTTCCTGTGTACCCGAACAATCAAAGTTCTGTCTGTGATAAGGCTCAAAATCTAGAAGCCACTTGGCAAAAATCGGGGGCAGGAAGCTCCAGGATACGGATGGTTTATGTGGCTTTCCCCGATGCTCATGGAACTGGAGTAGAGCCCGGGATGTTAGATCACATCGTGACATGGGCTTCGTCCAGAGGATTGCACACAATCGCAGATATCACTAATGCGCTGGGCATCAGTGCTGACATGAACACGCTTAGTTCTTGGGACCGGATAGCTTCACGTGAAAACGTTCATATCATCTGGGACACTTCAAAGTTCTTCAATATACCAGGGGCTTCCCTGTGCGCGTTGATGTCAGGAAACAAAGCCATGTTAAAAGTTCTTAATGAGAAACTGAGCTACTTCGGATCAACCAGCAGGCATTCTCAGTGGATAATTCAACACATGCTTTCAGATTCCACCTTTGTTGATAGATACATGGAGGAAAACCGAAGAAATTTGACTATCGCGCATCACCTTTGTGCAGAAAAGTTAGACAAGATGGGCATCCCACATCGCTTCACACATGCTGGATGCCCTATTTTGCTTTACCTGGATGATGGGACCAAAGACAACCCGGGATTGAGAAGCCTGATATCTGAGAATGATATACTTGTCTCCACTTCCGATTCAAATTCAGAGCACGTTTTTCTTTATTACGCTGCGGCAACTTCAGAAGAACTGGATTACGTCATTCAGAGCTTAAGAACTTTCATACCACCGTCAAGTTAGGAGAAAGAAACCGAACGCGACACACGTCAATTTTTTTTGTTGACCAACGTGGATGCCTTTACTTGAAACGTTACACCTGAACGGCAGCTGTCATCTGGCATGTCCTGTTGGCACCCTGGACACGCCGACTCACTAGCTACTGATCGCTCATGTCGTCTTCTTCGTCTGACAAAGACACCTTTCTTCGTTTCACTGGCCTTGTGTTCTCTCCAGTTCCTTCCATGGCAGCGTCGTCCTTGATGTCACCCTCGATTTCATGCCCGTCGTCCGTCCTCTCCACATCAAAATCCGAGTATTCGCTACTCGAATCACCACTTCTACTGACTTTTGAAATCGTCTTCCCTTTCTTTGATGATCCCTTTCGTTTCCCTTCACCTCCGTTTTCGCTGTCTCTTCTTCTCCGCTTCCTCTTGGTCCTCGGCTTCGATTCTCCATTCTCTTCTCCACTCAGTGGCTCGTCCTCATCGTCTTCCTTTTCTTTCCGACGTCGATCTTCTTCCTCTTGCATGATTCGTCGTTGTTTCTCTAAGGACTCATTAAACGCCTTTCTGAGCTCTTCTTCTTTCTTGCGTTTTTGCTCTTCCTCAGCTCGTTTCCGTTCCTCTTCTTTCCGCTTCATGTCTTCAACAAGAGCGGCCTTTGCTTGAAACTCTCGCTCCCTATCCTCCGCACGAAGTCTCGCGTTTCGCACATTCACATCGTGTTTCTTGGCCTGTTGGCGGACATACCTTTCGAGATTACTGGTGCTTGACCTTGACACGCGCGTTTGAGATAACAACTCGCGATGTTCACCAGTATAATTCACTGCATTTTGCAAAGCAGTTCTGCACTCTTCAAATTCGGTTTTGGCAAGCTCAAGCTCCCCGAGTCGACTGGCCGAGACAGTTGCTCGTTCTATGGCGGCTTCCAAAAGTGCATAGCCGAGATTGAACCATGCGACTGCGCTTTTTGGTCGCAGTTTGACTAACTTCTGCAGCTTGTCTGCACTTGCTCGGAATTGTCTCGCCTCAAACAATGCCCAAGCGGAGTACAAGAGAAGTTCGCAATGATTTTGAAGTGCTTCGGGCGATTCGGATTCGTTCGTGTTTTCTAGTGCATCGGAGTACAGCTTGTTTGCCTGTTCATACAGTGTTCTAGCATTGGTCAGGGCACGAGCACTTGGTCGTCCATTCTGGCGGATTGATTCCCGGATTTCGCGATTTCCAAGTAACACATGAGTGTGCGCAAGATTAACTCGTGCCGTCGTTTCCGAATTAGGTCCGGACGCGGCTGCCTGAAATGCGTCCCGGGCATCGTTCAGCGTGTTACTTTCAGCAAAGTACACTCCCGCCCCATTCGCCGCTGCAGCGTTGCGAGGATTTCTTTTCAACATAGTAATCAGTGGACCACCAATGTGATTTATAAGGAAGCGAATTCGTCTCTCTGGCAGCAGGTCATTGAGAAAACGGTGCATAAATGCAGTAAATGCCAGCGCGAGGTAATCACAATCGTGTCGATGTTTCTCCAGCAATTCTTGAGCTTTCTTATACATTCCGTGGTTCTTCTCACCCTGTTTAAGATACAACATGCTCAAGTATGCCACAGCCATAGGCCTGGTGTGTCGATCCTTCATTGCTTCCAATAGGTACGCTTCCGCTTTTTCATAGCTTTCGGGCTTGGACATTGATATCACCCCCAGACGAATAATGACTTCATAGTAGTGTGCGTGATCTTTTCCGAAACTCTTGTAAACCTGCTGAGCACCATCCAAGTCTCCGGCCAACTCTTGAAGCCTGCCTTGGTTGTAAGCAATTGCACGGTTTTGGGTGCGAACGGTGCTGTCGATTTTCATTGCGACTTCTATCGCTTCGTCTACGCGACCAAGGCGAGCTAGTAAGGATGAAAGGTTGCTCCAAATCTCAGGAACGACATTTCGTTCTTCTTGAGCATCGATGGCCTTTCGGTATAAGTCAACCGCTTCTTGAGGGTGATACTCTTCTACCAAGCCAGCGAGCACAAGCAGCGCTGGCACATCCTTTTGGCCACCTTCAGCTGCTATGCCCTTGCGGAGAAGAGCAACTGCCCTCTCGTATATTTCGCCCCCGCGAGCCTTACCTCTCTGCAGCCTGATCAATATTCTTCTTCCAAGCATAACCCCTAGCGCTCGCTTCGCAATTGCGCATCGTTCATCAATCAGTAGCACACGTTCCAAGCAGTCCTGAGCCATTGGTTCGTCCTCTTTTGATTCCGAAGCAAGTTTCAGCATACCAAGTCGCAAAAGCACACCAGGATTTACTCGGCCTTCAAGCTTCCTGGCTTTCTCGAAAGCGTACATTGCTTCTGTGGTACGGTGCAAGTGATGCAATGCTCGACCATGCTGAAACAGTGCTTCAGCCTTGGCAGCGACTTTGAATCCACCAAATAAGTGTCCCACGCTATGGCCAGGTAAGCCTTCGCCAAGCTGTACCGCCCTTCTTGCACAAAGCTCGGCCTTATCAAAATGACCACCTGAGAAGTAGAACTGCGAAGCAATGCACAAAAAGCGTGGGTCGCGATTGCCTCCAATTGCAAATGCTTCTGAAAGAGTGTAGGCTATCACATCGGGCGAGGACGGAGTACGATCAGCCAACTCAACAAGAGCGAGAACATACAGAGCTTCGAGACGTTCTTCTTCGGGGCTGTCACGCACTGCAGAAATAGCCCGCTTCGCTACAGCTCGAGCATTAGCCAGCGCATTATCCCGATATAAAGCGTACGCAAGACCCGTCCAGACACCAGGCGGGCAAAGATTGCTTCTCAACGCGGAGCTTAGTAGGGCCACTGGATCCTTGTCCTTCGACGGCTTATTAAGTACCAATGCGGCAAGGCCAATTGCACCGAGTACCAGTCCATTCGCCATAGCATGGTCAAACCAAGTTGTGGTACCAACCTTGCCACCGTGTAGTTCTGCCCATCCTCTCGCAGTCCAAACGGCAGGGTAATCCATGTCAAAATTCTCCGCACGCGCAAACACATCACCGGCGTTCCTAAGGAGCTCTCGACGCTGCTCCGGAGCAAAACTGTTTTCCGCTTGCATGACGTAGGCCCCACCAAGAGCGGCAAGTATATCTAGTCTCGTAATCGTGTCGTCCCCGGTAAGCATGTTGTCAACGTCATCAGATGCAGCTTGCTCCAGAACAGTTATCCCAGAGCCCCAATCGCAGCAATGAAAGTATGCTGAAGCGACAGCATGCCACGCAGATCGAGATGCTGTTTCAACTTTTAGCAGTTGGATTACATCATACGGGTTGCTCGGCAAAGTGTCTGGGGTTATAGCGACATACTCTTCCGCACCGCGACATCGAACGTATATCGGTGCGGAATTCCGTGAAGTTTTGTGAATTTGAGGAGCGACAACGGATGGCTCATCCTTACTGTCTGCCATTTGTTTCGAGTGTTAACCCTTCCAAAAAGTCAGTATCACGTGTGAATTAGAAAGCGGTAATGATCCTCATGTAGTTCAATTCGGTACAAGAAACCCTAAACATTCATCATCTCATCTCTTGACTCTGGTTGTAGAGAACTTTAACAAGTGCTGGGAACACTCTGCAAGGTTTAGATGGAGGGTTGTTTCGCCTTCAAAAGCGAGCCAGGGCAGCAACGCACCACCCAGCGTCGTCCTAACCGAGTGCCCGCCCTTTCACTTCGGCACGAAGATGAAACGTTGGATTCCCCCTTACCCCATGTACACACATTACACGTGTCATGAATAAAACACGTCATTCCCATCAAGAGTAACAAGTCCTTCGTCTACTCTACTAGAAAGTGACATCCACATCTACAATGAAGCTTATGGTCGTAGCGTTCCCCTTCGTAGATGAAGACCCCACCAGTCACGTCTTACGAGTTGCTTTTATTCCTCTGGGGCAAACGCCCAGGGTTTCAGTTGCACGTCGTGATCAGCGAGTAAATTGTTCAGTCCCCATTCGTTCTTAAACAAGAGAACAGGCCGCTCCCATCGATCCTTCGCGCAGAAAACACCAAACATCCGACCGCAGCTTTCAACAGCTTCCCACGGATCCCCAGGGCCCACAACCCATCTGGCTACGGAGTATGGCATGGGTTCTAACCGGCTCTCCACGTTGTACTCATCCTTAAGTCGTCTTTGCACTACTTCAAACTGCAGCTGCCCGACAGCTGCCAAAATGGGATCTTCGTTCCCTTCGTCCTCCTTCGCTCTCAACAGTTGTACCGCGCCCTCTTCTAACAATTGATTTAAGCCTTTGCGAAAGTTTTTATACGCTGATGGATTCGGGTTTTGGAGAAACGCAAACAACTCTGGGCTAAAGCTTGGGATGCCCGGAAAGGCCAACTTTCCACCAGTGTATATTGTATCACCGATCGCAAACACGCCCGGATTGTTGAGCCCAATGACATCGCCGGCAAAAGCTGTATCAACCGTGTACCGTTCTGCTGCGAATAAGCCCTGTGGTCTTGTAAGCGCAACGGTCTTCCCGTGTCTCGCGTTATTAACCTTCATACCCTTCTCAAACTTGCCGCTGAAAATGCGGATGAATGCCAGCCGATCACGGTGTCTGGTATCCATATTGGCCTGCAGTTTGAAAACTTGGCCGGTAAAATGCTCACCGTCCGGCGCAACCAGCCCCGTAGAACTTTCCTTCGAAGGTGGACAGCGTCCTAGTTCAAGGAAAGACCGTAGAAACAACTCTACTCCAAAATTAGACATAGCAGAACCGAAAAACATGGGTGTGAGATCACCGTTAAGCACAGATTCGTAGTCCCACTCGTTTCCCATTTCTTCAAGAATCTCCGCGTCTTCTAAGAGTTGGTCGTATAATTGCTCACCAATGAGCGTTTTGAGAGACGGATCGTCTAGGGATATGGTGCTCGAAATAGCTTTCTTTCCGCGCTGAGCGCGCTCGTACAAATGCACCAGACGCGTAGAACGCTCAAACACTCCTCGAAACTGGTCTCCGTCCCCAATTGGCCAGACTACTGGATAGGTGAGCAACTCGAACTCGCGCTCAATCTGGTCTACTATTTCAAAAGGATTCATGGCGGGGCGGTCCATCTTGTTGACAAACGTAAAGGTAGGTAAGGTGCGCATTCGACAAATCTCAAAGAGCTTGCGAGTTTGAGGTTCGAGACCCTTTGCACCATCGATGAGCATGATAGCGTTATCGACGGCAGCAAGAGTTCTGTACGTATCTTCAGAAAAGTCGGCATGACCAGGGCAATCGGTAATGTTGATACGGTTGCCCTGAAACTCGAAGGTCATGACTGCGGAGGTGATGGAGATGCCGCGCTCTTGCTCCATAGCCATGCTGTCCGACACGACACCCCTCTGCGCACGGCGACTACGGACTGCACCAGCCTGCTGAATGGCGCCGCCGTAGAGCAGCAGCTTCTCGGTGAGAGTCGACTTGCCGGCATCGGGGTGGGAGATTATAGCGAGATTTCGGCGGCGGGCAACCTCATGGGCGATGTCCGCGGCGGCGGGCGCAGCGGTGGCGCACACACATCCTCGGTGCCGTTTCTGAGGACGGCGAACGCGGAGCGGGGTGGCGCCCAGAAAGAGAAGAACCATGGGCGGAACGGCGCGCGGCGACGAGAACGAATCTCTCTGAGCGAGTGGCGGCCGTGGGGCGGCATGGCAGGGGATCAAGAAGAGCTCCCTGGTCGGGAAAGCCGCGTAGTGGCGACACGTGCCGCAAAAAGCGTGCATGCCGGGCGTAGTGTCCACGTGGCGCGCGCCCAATGGACCAGCTGTGCCGCATTCGTCAGCGTGCACCCGCTACGCGCGGGAGTGTGAGGCGTAAAACCAGATCATTCAACTTCCGAAAATTGTCTGAGGCCCATGGCGAGCAGTTTCGGAAGTCGTGATTCGTCGCGCTTTCCAAGTGATCCCATGTGTCCTCACCAAACTGCCTCCCAGCAAGCGTGATCCAATCACACCGCGGCCGGCGTCCAACGCAACCGGAATCGCATTGTGCCGCGGCCGCCGTCGCTACACAATACGCACGCGCTCTCTCCGCTCGCATTGCCTGCTCTGTACATATATCGCCGATCCATCCCTCCCCGTTGTTTCCGTCCTCGCTCGTCCCGCCTCAGCCTCTGCTTTCGCGACCAGGCTTGCTGATCAGCTTTCGTCTGTTCTGCACGCTTAAGATCCGAGCCGCTTCTATCTTCTAACTTGGCTAACAATGAGCTCCAAACTTCCTGCGGCCACCGTGCGCGAAGCCGTCTCAGAGGTTCTCACCGAAGCGCAGGAAAAGAAGCGCAACTTTCAAGAGACAATCGAACTGCAGATTGGACTCAAAAACTACGACACCAAGAAAGATAAGCGTTTTGCGGGGAGTATTAAGTTACCTAACGTGCCACGCCCCAACATGAAGGTCGCCATATTGGGAAACGCCGTGCACGTCTCCGAGGCTGAAAAGATCGGCATTCCCGCCTACTCTACCGACGATCTCAAGAAATTTAACAAGCAAAAGAAGCCTATCAAGAAGTTTGCGAAGAAGTACGACGCTTTTCTTGCCAGCGATTCCATCATCAAGACCATCCCAAGGATACTTGGTCCCGGTCTCAATAAGGCTGGCAAGTTCCCCAGTTTGTTGACCGCAAACGATTCGATGGAAGAAAAAGTGTCCGAGATTCGGTCCACTATCAAGTTCCAACTGAAGAAGGTATTATGTATGGCAGCCGCCGTCGGGCATGTAAACATGCCTGAAGAGGAAGTGACAGCCAACATCATCCTGGCCGTCAACTTTCTGGTATCGCTTCTCAAGAAGAACTGGCAGAACGTGAAGAGTTTGCACATAAAAAGTACGATGGGCAAGCCGAAGCGCATTTTCTAGGTATATACAAAAACGACGATGAACGCATAACCGACGCTGTATAGTTGTGCTGTGTTTTGCTAACGCGCCGCAAACCAACTTGTTAGCTACTGACTTGTATTGTCAAAAGTTCTCAACTATGGGAGGTGCTAGTAAAACACCCCTGTTTACGAAGTAGCTACTAGTATCAAATGGTTTTGTAGGCCGTCTACATTCGTTATTCGCAGAGCATTCTAAACAAGTCAATTGCGTGTATTGTTCAGTCGTTGACATCTATGTATTCGTTGTTACACCCATCCTCTGCCCTTGTCTCCAATAACCTAAAACGCAGCGCCCCTAGCAAACACCAAGCGTTCAGCGTTCAGCAACGATCTAAACGCAATGTTTCTGAAGAGTAAAGTACACACCGCTCGCCCGTACGCAGTGCCTAAAACTCTGTTCCCTCGGGCGGTTGTGGCAACCTACGATTGTGTGACGACGCCATTTCCTTTCGCAATTCCAGGAGCACGGTCTCGATGCCGTAGTTCCGTGACCAGTTGCGCAGGATGTGGCAGCGAGCGGGGTCTACATTGCCCGTGTGCCTTGATACGGAGTGCATGTTGATTTTGGTGATGAATCGAATAGAGGGAGGTTGGTTGGGGTATTTATCTCCGCAGGCGATGGAGAGCGCGTAGATTTTGTTCTCGAATACGGTCTGTGAGGGATATTGAAAAGTGAGAAGCGAGCGGAGGTTAGGCCTGTGATATGTACGTGACGTACAGTGTCGTTGCTCTTCAAGCGCGAGTGTAGGAACGGAGCGTCGTGGTGCGTGGTGCGCGCTCGCGCAGTGCACTACACGAGCATGGGGCATAAGGCATGCTGTCGTGTTTTACAGAAGAGAGACGCGCAAGCAAAGTGGAAAGAAAGACGATAGCTTACGTTTATGGGACCAAGAATTGTACCATTCCATCTAGAGAGCGTAATGTCATCGGCATCCTTCAAGCCGTAGCTAACCGAGCCATCACCCACTCCATGCTCCCCGCGCTCCAATTCTTCCAATAGACGAAAGCTTCGAGGCACTAGCGCGAGAAAAAAAAACGCAACGCAAGAGTGTGAGCGACGGCAAACGGGCGCTGCAACAGACGCAAGGGATAAGCAACGGTGAACAGGGGCTTACCTTCGACGGAAGATTCGCTGATGATGCGGGATCGAGAATTCATGTTTGCGCAAGCACGCACGGGAACGGCGCTCGCGCGGCGGAGGAGCGGCGAAGGGTGACAGGGAGGTAGAGGAGGAGGCGTTGCAAGCGCGGGCGGACAGCTGGGTGGGGAAGCGGCCTCCACACACAGCGATGGAGGCGACGCAGCGGAAGCGCAACGACAGCGGTTGCACGCGACGGCGACACGCGGCGCGTGCGCGCAACACAAGCGCACGCGCTGTAAGCTGGAATTGCGCTCTGTAAGATGCTCGTGAGTGTAAAGAAGGGGGGGCATGACGTGCAATTGGCGCCACACGGCGGCTAAGCGATCCGCGCGCTCTCTTCACACGTGGCTGCGCTCGGCTGCACATATCGCCGCTGCGGCTGCGTTGCTCGCGCTGGACCTTTCTTTCCGCCCGCGTTCATTTGTCCGCCCCCTTTTCTTCCTCTCCCACTGCCTCCCCCCCTTTCCCTTCTCTCCCCCTCCTCGCTGCGGCGCGGTGCTCCCTCCCTTTCCTTCATGGGAAACACCGTCAGCAGAAGTCACATCCGCGACGCCGAGCGCGGCGTCGCCAGGACCACACGCGAGAACACGCGCCGCAACGCCGTTCCCGTGCCACTCTCGCCGCACCAACCGCCGTCATTGTCTTCCACCAGCACCGAGCTTCAACCGCCCGACTTTGCTCTCCACCAAGCTCCCCGCTCCATATCCTTCCCCGACCACTCCGCCCCGCCCGTCTGCTCCCCGCATGACGCCCATCGCCTGCGCCTTCAAGCTGCCACACCATCGCCCCTTCCAACGCCCTCCACCAAACGCCGTGCGAGGCATGTCTCCGCCGACATTCCGTTTGTTTCGCCAGTCCCGCACACTTCTTCCCCCTCCGCCCGCTCCAACTCAGCGCAGGACTCTCTGATTGCCATCGCCCCGGCTCAGCCCCCATTGCTGAATCCCTCACTGCCTGCAACTTCGTTCAGTATGTGCCACGCCGCGCGCACCCAATCACCACCTCGTGTTGACAAGCCCCCCCGCGCCCGCAAAGTTGTCAGTTTCAATGAGAATGTGCGCGTCGTCACCTATCCTTGTGAGAACTCTAGTGGCTACTCCTCAGGTGGTGAGCATGCTCCCGAAGGAAAGTATCCGGACAAGGCCCACAGAAAACGGGGACGAAGCGTCTTTCGTCTGTTGCACAGAGTTGCCGGTTTGGAACCGGAACCTTCTGGCTGTTTCTCGGGGCAGTATGATGCTTGCTGTGGCTTGTTGAACAATGCCGCAGATGGCGCCTATCAAGACACTCCTGCACAGCCTCAAGTAAGCAAAACCCGCAGGCTTGACTACCAATCTTCAAAGGAAAACCCTCAGCAACCAGAGAACGATCGCCTATCCTACACAACCAAGAATCGCAAAGTCTCCAAACAACCGACGGATATGTATGCGCCTGCCGAAGCGGATGCCGTCGTTGATGACTACGACTACACCGAGCGTCAGGACTCGCTCACTGAACCCTCCAATCCTTTTGAACCGCACAATCTCATCAACGAAGACGACTCTCTTATGGAAGCTGCACATCGTTCCAATTCCTCGTTCGATATTGCACCGCTTTGGCAGCGTCTTAAGCATGTCGATGAGCTGGATGATATTGATCACAGTCGTCGCCTTGTGCCGTCTGGTAATATAGACCTGGAAGAGGTCGACGAAGTCAGACCTGTGCCGCAACCATCTCTATATATCAAGCGAAATCGTGAGTCAAAGCCGTCCTCGATATCCCATTCTCGTCGTAACCGCCCGCTCCCAAAACAATCGCGCGCTATTTCCGCGACAGCGCCTATCAAACCCGAAGCAAGTCGTCAGTCAAGCAAACGCAGTTTTCCCAGCGTTGATATGACAAGCGGTGGCTCGACTCCTGTACTTGATGTATCCAAACATTCACTCCCAACATTGGAGCTGGAATCAGCAAGTGAGGCAAGGAAAACGAAACTGCTGCCATCTCCAATCAAGCCTGTTGATAAGTCGACTCCCATCCCGTTCCCACGCTCAGCCTCCGCCTCCAAACCCCCTCTCCCACGCTCAAGGTCTTCTGCGTGCGATTCTGAACCGTCTTTCACTGCTTTGCAGACGGTAAATCACAAATCGTCCTCGTTGCCTTCCTCATCGGACCGCCCAGGTATTCTGGTTCAAATTCGAGGTTCTGATCAAGTTCCAGGCTTGGGTTCACAGCCCGACAAGAAACCAGTACCAACTTCGTCAAATGAAGATCCACTAGCGACGAAGAAACCCCCACTTCCCAACCGAAAGACTTCTCAACTTGCAGAGGAGAAAAAGACATTTATGCAGGCCATTGGGAATGCAGAGAATGCCCTACATATGCCCACTGATGAAATAACACATACTACCATTCTGCCTGTGCCCCAGACTCTGGCAAAGAACAGGGACACCTTCGAGAAAGGTTCCCAAACAAACAATACTGCCCCAAAACGCATAAGAAGCGATGAAGCCTGTCGGGATGTGGAAATTAAGCCTGATGCATTCGGAGCCTTGAGCTCACCACTCACCCCGGACTCGAAGACCGAAAAGTCTTTCTCATTTAAATCATTCCACAGCGTTCCAAAGGATACTATCGGTGAATCGGGTCCATCCCGATACGGTTCCGAAGGTCGAGAGACTTTGTCTTCTCAGGTATCAAAGGCACTTAACAGACGAAGTGCGTCTGAGACTCAATCCTTTCAAACTCATGAGATACAAACAGGTGAGTCTTTGGGGAATTCTAAAAGCGCCTCTATGTTGCCCACAAGCCGAACGAGTGAAAAGAAGAAATACAGCGAACAAGTGGTGCACCATTATCAAAGCACCAAGGAATATGGAGAACATGGTAGTGAGCAGCATTCTAGCGCAACACTGGCGGGCCTTTCAGATATTCAAACTACGCATGTCGAAGAACGAGAAGTCCCGCATCCTGATAGCGATATTGTTGGGAATCAAGGAAGTGTCCTTCCGGATGCCAGTCTTGCAACCTCTTCGGAAAACGAAGGTAGCGCACCTTCTACTGGGAACATCGTCCCTACAGTTGTTGATCCAAATGCAGCGGAACCGGTTGCTCTATCATCCAAGAGTTTCCGTCGCCACAGGAACAGAATTAGTGCGAGCCTTCGGTACACATATGCTGAAGATGAGTCTTTGACGTTTTCTGCTCTCAACGAAGAAGACCAGCTCATCCAGGAGCCAAGATCAAAGCTTTCCATTCCGCCAGTTAGATCTGGCACTACACCCGGCGCGAACGATGAGGAGCGTGAAGGCGTGGACATTTTTGAAGCTGCAAACCGCGCCGCCGTCGACATTAACGCGTTAGTGGATCAGTCGAAAGAAAATGATTCAGCAGTGGGAAGTTTGGACGGACTTGACTTGGAGCCCGCTGTTCTGTCTGGAGATGAGGACTATTCAGTTGCTCCAATGTCACCAATGCAGAACTATATCCCAGTTGCAGGCATCTACTACGGAAACTCTTCCCCATCAGAAGAACCATTGTCTCCCGACGAGGGCGTGTTGGAAAATATTGGAATCGCAGAATACCCTGAGTATGAGGTGTTGAGGGTTGGGGAAAATGAAAACGAAGACTCAGTATTTGGGTCTGAACCACACACTCCTGTACCTAAAGAAAGTTCGGGGTGGCGGGATGCACGTCCGAAACGATCTCGGGATCTTAGCGAGCAAGTGAGGGATTCTGTCGCAGTACAACTTGCGAGTTTATCTACTATTCACGGAGGCCGCGGAGCAGGTGACAGAACTACAGGGAAAATGGTCCCCGAAGTCTTACTGCGTGATTGGTCCGGAAATACTCCTATAGAACCGACTGTGGAAGTTGTCGACTCTGCACCCAACTCAAGGTCTTCGGAATCACATGTGTTCCGAACAGGGCGGTTCCCCGTAGACGTACAGAGGAAAATTGGGATCGAAGTTTCCAGCAAAGGAGGCTATTCGAACTTCGAAGTACGTGACCGGCTCCAGGCAGCGAAGGAGCGTCTCCTTCGGGTTTCTTCACATACCAGGGATACAGAACATTCCACACAAACAACATCTCCTGAACGGCACACTTCTGGGCAATTTTCCACCCCTGGTTTTCCGCCACGAAGAAGTGGTGATGTGCTTCCCGATAATGAAGGTTCAACCAGTAGGAAAGAAACTCATGTGAATGGAAGATTGAGTCATTCGATGGCTTTCGAACGGGGTGGGCACTCTAGAAGTAATGGACGGAGCCGGACCTTCGAGCCAGCTCTACCAAAAGCTTTTGCTGCGGACCCAGTTTTGCAGGACTTTCAAGTGCCCGTTACGCGAAAATCGTTGTCAGAAGCTGGAGGTAGAAGAAGGGTTCTAGATCAAACTACAGCATTTGTGGATGAAGAATCGTACGCTGGAAACACGCGAAATGCGAGGAGAGTGGACTTGTCCATCAAAGCGTCCAACCATGATGGACGACCAATTCAGCTGCCATCAAATCGCAGGCTTGGGTCTGATGTGGAACCGGGGGCCACTGCATCGCGGGATGAAAGCCAAGCTTTCAGGAACGTAGTGGGAAGACTGGTGAACAGAATGCAGAGCGCAAAGCGAATGCTTTCAACTAGTTGAGACATGTTGTTGCTGCCTTGCGGAACACGCCATCTGTATATAATCGCTAAAGCAAGTACATGTCGCATTCTTTACGTTCGCATATCAGAGCAAGCGCATCGTGTGTTAGTTCCCAATATTCAGGCGCATACCCTTTCTAGCTCACTACACAGACCAGAAATAGTCGAGCGTTCAAATGCGACTGAAAATGTAGGCTACAATACGACAAACAAGTTGTGCCATCCAAAGACACCCAAATGCAGCTCGGTGTTTGAAACTAGGCATCTCACTAGAGAACGCTTCGGCGCTGCCCTTTATCTGTGACCCCAATATCAAAGCTCTTCAAGCCGGCCCTACCATACCACCCGGCACAAAATCGCGCGCAAGTGACGCCAGAATGGCTAGTGCGAAAATTGCGAAAATGATAGCAAAGCTGGTAACTCCCCAGAACGAGACGTTTCCATCTTCTTGCTCAGAAGCAGAAGTGTCTCTTGCTTTCTGATCCTCGCTTGTGTCACTCATGCGCACGACGGCTCGTCGAGCTGGAGACGATTGATAGTTGTGCGACCTTGCTCTGCTTATTTGTTTGCTTTGAAGAGATGAGAAGCGCGCTTGACCCAGGGTTACGGACGAGATGAATGCCATGGTTTGAAATCCTAAAAGGGCTAGGGGAATAGCCGATGCGTTCTGATTGTAGCGCGTCGCTTAAGATGAGGGGCGAGCACCGATACAGTTGTTTGAGACCTTCACACGACGATTGCTCTGTTGTTCTACTTTCGTATCTTAGAACAGTCCTTCGCATCGCCTGCGTTCGGTCCAGCTCCTCGCTGTGCGTGAAGAGCCGATGGTGGTAGCCTGGGTCAATTGACTCGCAAGATTTCGACCGAGATCTCCATTCTCACACGTGTACCTTTTTTGCGGTCCTCATGTTGTGATCAGGTTCATGCCAGAGTTTGGTCCGTCACGTCACACCGGATGACACACGTCGACATCGGCAACACAACGTCACGTTTCACATAAAGTATAGCGCGACGCAAAGATCGTTCTCTCTCTGTCTCTGTCTCTCCGTTTGTCTGTCCCTCTCTCTCTCCCTTCTGATGCAGTGGATCGTGTAAGAAGCTTCAGTTAAGATTTCGTTCATCATCCCCGCAAGCTCTTATGTGTATTCGTTGAAATTACAAGGGTAACCCCACGCTTTGGGGGCATAGAACGTTAACATGTTTCATCATGATGATAATATCATATTATGAACTCGCAGATAAGGATGTGTGGATCCTCACAGACCTGAGCAATATTTTGTGACCTGGACGTTGGTGAAGCTTCCCCTTTCCCCCTACCATCGCATTTGTACGAGTTCTCTTTCGATAGTTTTGGACGAGATGTCGGGAGTACCAAGAGAAGCATCTGTTGTCCTGCTTGAAGTCTGGAATGTGTTAAACGAATTCTAGTATAAGGTCACCTTTAGGAACTCTGTGCCTCACCCGTTTCTTCATTCTGAAGGAGATCTCTTTCTCCCTTTATTTACAAGCACATAAGCCTAATTCCGACTTAGTGTGGAGCGCTTCTTTACAAAGAAGCGTTCTCTCGCCAAAAGCGCCAGCACTCCGGCCATGCCTTAACAATCAGCAGCAACTAAGCCTTGTCGCTCCCGCTGGGGAGGAAAGCATAATCCCCTTCAATGCGTCCTTTGAGGTCATCCTGAAATGTGGTGTTCTGCATCACTTAAGACACCCCGGTCTGCAGGTGCACACTAGCTAGTGTCTCTTGTCAATCAGATGTGATGCAAGTGGATGAAGGGATGGGGTATGTTGAACATGTCTCTCCGAGAATATCACCTCTGCTTCTGGTGGATGTGTAACGGTCTTCATATCCGGCGACAGGTGTGACAGTAAAGGCTTTGCCATACATCGGCTTGTAACTCGTCTTCCATGAAATCGATAGGTACCAAAACCTGCCGCTCCATCGAGATTTCCAACCCCTCCATTGCCAGCCTGTCGACAAAGTCGTTCCTTGTTATACCTGGAGATTCTTCTTCTTTACTGTGGAAGCTGTGCTCTAATTCTCAACAAAACTGAGAAGCACTACGGGTATTTCTCTCTTCGTAACAGGGCCAGAATTCGATGGGGCGCTTCCACTATTAGCTCTCTGAGCGACTTCTGTCTGTATTCTTGGTGACCGCGAAATATTCCACGTCGACTAGCAGTTGTCTTCTTCTTCTTTTATATGGTCTGTAGCTCCTAATTCCATGACTCCGGGAAAGCAATCTAAAGATAGTTTTCTCTCCTACAAAGGCCAGTTGCCAGTGGACAACATCTGGAGATACAAACGGGTATTCTTCAATTCACTATGTTGGAGTCATGAACAATGCTCTTCGCCTGATCTAGCCCTATTCGTGTGTAAACTGGCGTCTACGCACATTTTAAGAAGAAGAAGAACTCAGAAAGACTGTAACATCTTCGGTTGAAAGAATGTGTTTAATTGTCAATGATTCCTTAGCAGTCTATTGCGTTCATCATTAGATTGCAAATGAGCAATACTCGAACGAATGCCACTTTGTAAAACTAAACCGTGTTAAGAATAAAGTCGTTCCTCGGCGAGAATGGGGAATCCACGGATACTCGAAACACTTTTTGTTCCTCACACGGGCAGTTCCCGTTCGGCAAGGGATCACCAGTCGCTTTGAATCCCACAATCTCCTCCTTACTGCACCACGTTGAGCCCAGCACATCACACATGGTGCGAGGCGACGTGGACTCCTTCGCAACACACTCACCTTCAACGCCTGGAACGGGTGCAAACAATTGTCTACTTCCGACATCTCTTTGGGTACAACGACATCCGCATTTCATAATGAGCTCTGAGATGAAAGACGCAGCACGAGTTTCTGTCTTGCTCTTCTGCAGAACAGCATACATAATGACGAGTGTGTCGATTGGTCGCGAGAACGATGCAGTCATGCGACACCGTTCCGACTCTGGGTTGTCACGACCAAATGGGCAATTTACCATCTCGTCAGCTCCGTAGTGGCCACCAGGCACGATTTGAGAACCATTTGCTTCGATACCCATTTGAGTCATAGCTGCGGCAACCACTTTGTAGTTCTGGGAAACTAGCAGGGTTTTGTTATAGAACCTTATGCTTGGTCGAACAATTTCCGCTCCTCTCATACCGAAAACTGCCATGCTCTCCTTCCATCCGTCACCGGATCCAACACCTGGTTCAGCATCGATATCGTCTAGATCAATTCTTGTGGGTTCGAAGGTCCATCCATTTGCAGTAATTACTATGGCTTGCATTGATTGATACAGCATTTCACCCCCTTCCCGCTTGACCAAACACTCATCATCAGAGAGCAAAGCTTCGTGACCAATAAGAGTATAATTCCCTGCAAATTGATTTCCGGTCGGATTCTGTGAGTTCTCTTTGCAGTTGTTTACATCAAACTGAGTAGCTTTGATCTCTCGGAACCCATCTGTATCGTCAAAAGTCTGAACCTTATTGGGAGCTCCCAAAATCTGATGAATAGGAATGTACTTCGAGCATGTTGACTCAACTTCGGTCAAATTCCAGAACACAACAACGGCAATGACGAAAATGAACACCGAATGGTATTGGATCGATGAAGTCATAGTGTACGTGTTGATTCAGCAATATACTATGCGCCCAGCCTGTCTGTCTTGAAGATTGGGTCTGCTTGCATGCAGGGACACTGCAGAACGAGAGGCCTCTTATACTGCCCAACGTTCTAGGCTCCGGCAATTAAGCCCGGAGAGCAACCTTGGAGACTTTGATTCGAAGCTTCTTTGGAGTTTAGGGTTTAAGGAAGGAGGAACCTTCGTTTCACGCGACATGGGACGGTACGGGTCTTTAGGAATTCGAAGATCAGTCTCATTGAAACGACCTTGTGATAGGAATCCGTAGGGTAAATAGGACACCTCACAAAACGTGCTATGGATCTGTGCACAAGAGCTTAGTTTGCCTTTGGCTTCTAATTTGCAAGAGCACAGCAACAAAAGTTGCTATGAGATGGGCCACTTCGTTCCAAAGCCTCGCACGCCCACGGCGCGCTCGTCCTACAACGTGACATTAATTATTACCACATTTGTGCGCACAATATGATGGAGGAATAGTTCTGAGCTGAGAATACGAAACTTTCGTTTTTCATAGGAAAGCGTACGTCCGTTATGAAGGACTTCATCGTCAATGATAGTCACCTTTCTTTGTCTCAAAATTATTCCAGTTTAGTTAATATTAGCTTGAGAACATAATTTCGCATCTACGAGTTAAGCAACAGTATTCCAACTCTTTGAGTTAAAAAAGGTATCTCTTACCTTCGATACAAGTTATTGAAGTAAAAGCTGATCATGACTCTTGGAAAATGATAGTCAAAAGGAAAACAGGAAAACAAACACAAGTTATTCTGGCATTGGAGGGACAGGGTCTCACTGAATCATCTACGTTGAGATGGAGTTGTCTCCCAGTTGCTCCAGTTTGAAGCCCATTGCGATCCCAGAGGTTCTAAACACATGCTGGAGAAGCAGGCCTTCTTGTCTTGGATCAGATTGATCAACGTTCTTGCCCAGTATATACGCTCAATACTTGGACATACCAAACTCACACACTCTTTCTTTTCACAATCGAGGACTTTTCCCACTTCGGTGCATCCCGTTGGCGGCTGGCCATTTTGTTTCCATAACGCAGACAAGACTTGGGCAAACTTCATCAGGGGTAGAATCTTTCGAGATGTCGGCCATGAGCCGCAGGTAGTGTTCCATTCTTGGGGTTTGGGCGATGGTTTCTTATAAAGTGCAGCTAGAATACTCCGTTGAGCTTTTAATTTCTTCAGTTCCACATCGTCCCCGTACCAATGTCGCAGCCGATTCCGGTGATGCTCTAGAAGATTATCAAACTCCTCACCGGACATGTCGAGTAACACGCCGACATAAACTGGTCGAGCCCCTTTTGGCAGATCGGCATCTACCAGAAGCACATTAGTATCGACGCCATCTATTTCTTGCAACTCTTCGAAGAATATTCTTTCCATCTTCTTAGCTTTTCGGTTGGTAGCCGGTACTTCAGACGCTATCCCCATAACTCGAACTCGCCAGTCTTCGCAAATGCAATCAAGTATCTTTGAAACAACGTCAGCCGCACCTCGTGCACCGCGAACTGAGACCACATGAGTCGTTAAGAGTCTCCAATCCTTCAGGTGCATGGACATTAGAATCTCTATTCCATCTAACTCAAGGCAAACACGCGTCCTTAAAGCAAAGCCCCAAGCAGTAATATGGCTTTCAGAGAGTGACCGAGTTAGTCTCAGACCTGTCACGACAATTGAATCTCCTATTGAACGCACTAGGCTTTCTACGCTTTCGTCGTCGGGTACAAGTTTGATCATTGTAGATTGTGAGATCTCCTTAACAAGCCCAGGAATTACACTAATACATATTCCTCGAAGAAGATAGAACAGTACCAAACCGGAAACATTAAGGCTCTCGCTGTGTTTCTCACAAGGTTCTGAAGCATGGTCGTTTAGATCCACCTCGGGCTGATTCCCAAAAAGTAGAATTTTCTCTGCTGTAGACTGTGACGGTGTTTCTCGAAGGCTCAAAGCTCCGCCGAGCACCAGTTCGGATATATCGTCCTTAACGTCGAAGAAAAAGTCATACTTGAACATCGTGGGCCATCTTTGCAATGATCTGAATCTGTTACGGATGCCCTTCATTCGCGGAATTCGACGAACGCTGTTGCTCTCCAGGTCTTCAGAAGAAACGTTTTCGGATAGACGTCCTGCTTTTCGCTCAGGGTCGTTGAAATCGAAGAAAACATCTTCATTGTTAAAGAGGCAGTCCTCCCCTTCGAGAAATGATGTGCCTAATGGACGCCTTTGTTCAACTTTTTTCTCACTTCCAGTAACCACTTTCCTGGCAAAACATCTCACTTTCGTACCTCTCCCCAACCGGACACCAGTAACTTCGGCAGGATGCAGGATTTCCCCTTGCCCTGCATAGTTAAATTTATCCTGCACATTTTGTGGCTTGCGAAACTTAGGAGTCCTAGAATATTCTTCCCCTCGGGTTATAAATTGAACTCCAGTTTGCACAGTCGGGTCAATTTTAGCCCGCATAATCTCTGCCTCGAACCCAACGGGAACACTCTTCTCAAGTTCAGTCAGTCTACATTCATTCTCGGCTGCTGCCTCTCTGTCAGCAATACTTCTGTACTCATTCTGCCGTTTAGTCTTGACTTCACGTGGTAGATTCTGAATGCGGTGCTCCTCTAATGTCTTTTCTCCGTACATAGTATTCCCGTGCTTCAGCTGCACGATACGCAATGAGAACAAGAGAGGTGATGGGAGTGTTCTACCTTCAAAGAATCTGCTTTTCGCCTCTTTTGGAGCATGTCTGTATGTGGTCCATTCTCGAGTGTGTGAAGAAGAGAGGTGGCGCGAAAAGGTTTTGGTACAAAACGGCCGTTGAAACACCATAAGATAACTCTGGTGTCGCCCCGAGCATCCAAAGAGTGGACAAAACTTGCAACCAAGCCACGTTACCTTCAGATCTAATGGGTCTCTTGCAATAATATGGAGCCCATAATCTGTGAGATACTCAACAATTTTCGGTTCGTCAGGAGCGTTGGTTCCCTTCTCCTTTTCCACGTTTGGCTCTTCAGTCCGTTCAGAGGGCTTCGAAATGTTCTGCTCTTGGGATTTACCCTGATCTACGGTGGGGAGAGCAGGACCAAAGGGATCAAAAGGAACCAAAGGAGGACGAGAAGGTCCCTTTGAAGGCGGCGGTCGGGGCACCAAATTGGTACGAGTACCAGAAACAACCTCTCCATCTTTTAGGCTCGTTCCAGAACCCGAGATTGCGCTCTTGGACGGGACTAAATCCATTGCGATATTCCGCGGAGCATCTGAGGTCGAAGTTTGGGCTTGATTGACTGACGCTTTCGTGCTCGACTTCACGACGTTCGTTGGTGCTTGAGGTTGTGTGGAAGGAACCGACCGACATACTTGTGGCTTTGCAGTTTCTATTTTTGAGGCCGCCTCTTGCTTCTTTGAATGGCTGCTGTCGACTTGTTGAGTTAACCATGCGGGACGCGGAATGGGCTCGAACCTCCGTTTCGACCGGTCTTGCGCTAGATTTATGGAGTTAGACCTCGCGGTAGCATCTGGTTTCGTCATTGTACGCAATGACTTCGTTGGTCGTTTCTCTTCGGGTTGTGCTCTTGCGTCCGTTTTCTCCATGGGGAATTGGGCGGAGTTCTGCCGCGAATCTGAACCTTCAGCGAAAGCAGGTGCTAATGGTAAGGGGGATCGGGCGTTACGAACGATAGGTGACGGGTTTTCCAATCCAACAACAGGCCGTGGTCGCTGTCCAAGAGGGGAACGCAATTCTGGCCGACGTACGGACCTTGATGGAGTTCGGGACCTACGAGATGGATGTGGTCTAATCGGAGCAGGAGGCGGCGGGGAGCGAGAGCGACGTCGATGACGAATGGGAGAAAGAGATTCGCGCCTGCGATGGGGAGGAGAGGGTGAACGACGACTGCGATAGGAGACAGAAGGAGAAGGACGAGTGCGATGTCGGGGAGAAAAAGAGCAACGGCGACGATGAGGCGGAGAGGGAGATCGACGATTGCGAGCTGGAGGAGAGCGAGATCGGCGGAAACGAGGCGGTGGAGAGCGAAGAGTTCTTCCGCGTTGCATCGGTGAGCGAGAATATCGTCTGGAAGGCGACGATGCAAACGAGCTTCTGCGACGGGGAGATGAACTTCGAGACCAGCGTCTGTGCGGCTGCGGCGAGCGAGAAAAGCGACGACGAGGTGGGGGAGTACGAGAACGGCGACTGTGTCGCAATAACGGTGGGGAATGGAAACGATGAGGTGGAGTTGTATGTGAAGAACCAGGACGCTCTCGTCGCGCAATCGGCGATTGTATGCGGGAGGATGTGTTGCGGAGAGGTGAGAGTGATGGAGAACGACGGCGAGCAGGAGAACGGCCCATGGGAACGATTCCCGGGGAGCGCGATCTGCGGCGTGGCGGTAGCGGCGGGGAAAACGCTCGTGGTGGTGGTGGTTGATGATGATGATGACCGAAAAGTGGCGAACGGGTGGGTGATGACCGTTGGGACGTTGGGTGTGGTTTGAAGTTGGGGCGCAAGGGAGATTTTTCTGATGAGATATACGGCGGCGGAGAAGATGAGCGTGCACGAGGTCTCAAGGGCGATGGCATGTACGTTACATTCGGCTGCGAATTTTGTCGCAAGTGGGCGGCAGGTGGAGGCGGGCTCAGCCGTCTTTGGTAGGGCTTTGGTGTCGGTGGGGATGGGGCGTTCGCGCTTGGACAGGATCTTGACGGAGGTTGCCACGGAAGCGTGGCGCTGGAGTGTGCGACAGAAGGGTGAGGTTGTGACGTGAGTGAAGTGTCAGAGGCATTGTGCAAAAGAGGGCGAGGTCGCTTACGCGGAACCGGCGGAGAGGGAGTGCGCGTTCTCTTAGAGGGCATTGTGTGCCCGTGAGTTTCATCGTGCGTAGGGATATCTCGTTTGGGAAGGTTAGGACTGGCGACTTGATGCGATTCAACAGCATTGAACGGAGTGTTGTTTGGTTGAGATGGAGGAGTAGGTCTTGATGCAGAGCTCGCTGTGGGTGGTTCAAACGGGTGGTGGCGTGAAGTTGAAGCTGCTTGAAACACTGCGGGCGTGGACGGACGCGGGAGGACGGGCTCATTCTGTTTGAGGCTGCGATTAGGGCGCGGTTGAAACGGCTTAATGGATAATCTGCGTGCTTGTTTATCGCGTTGACCATCTCCTGCATCGAGCGAAGCACTGGTTTGTGCAGCGGCAGTCGCCACAGCCGGAACCGCGGGGCGTGGTCGCCCCCGCAACGAGGCGCCATGCGCCGGCGCTCCGTTCACCAAGGGCTCCGTCTTGGAAACCTCATTCAAACCAAGCGGCTTTGCATCTAACTCTTTGCGCTCCTCAACTTTGATCGCGTTTCCCAGCCGCGGCCGTAGTACAACTGGCTCAATCTCTCGCTTGGTCTCGCCGCGCGGCGAAGGAGACACAACGGCGTCCGCGATCGGTCGAAGTGACGCGCCAGCACGCCGTCGCTTCGACGTGGGTTGGAACGGCGCGCGTCGCGACACACGTTTCGGAGCGACGGATGACGACGGCGCGCTGGCGACCGGATGCGGTACGACCGGACGCTCGGGCGCGTCGGACGCGCGGGGCGCGGTCGGCGACTCGCCCATTGCGCTCGGTCGACGCGTGCGGGATGGAGACACGGAGGAGTGGCGGCAATTCCCCGCAGCGCTGTCTACGAGCTGTAGGTGGCCGGCGAGGGTGCAGAGCGACCACCGAACGCCTGCGGCGTGCGATATCTCTCATACCATTTGCACCGTCAACGGTACCGTTGTACTGAAGGTGGCAAGCGATGCTGCCCCGTTTTTTTTTCGCGCTTTCCCAAATGCGCCATATCGGGACCCTTGGATGGTGCTCAACGGTTGAGCGGCTAAACTTGAGCCTCAACCCCCGCAGCTCCAAAGTTTGTATTACCTCTGGTGAGGGGCTCCATGCGGCGACCGCCACGCGATATGATACACAGGTACGCGCGCGGAGACGCCTGCGAACTGACGCTCTGTTGGAGTTGCTTTCGATACGCGCGCGGGCGACTGGTCGTGCACGCCGGCTTGTAACGCGCATGGCGCGCCGGGGAGTCGCGCCAAGCTGCGCCAGTCTGGCAGCGCCAGCCTGCTTGTCGCGCTGCGCTGCGCGCATCGCCGCCAGCGCCTGGTTGGCGTGCGCGCCGTGCCCGCTACGTTCGCAGCCGCCGAAACGGCGCTTGCTTGCGCGTTTGCCTACAGGGCGTTTGCCTACAGGGCGTTTGCTTCTGTGCGCTTCGCGCTGTTTAGGGGGTGGGGTAAGAGCATGCTTCGCGGATGCTTACCGACGCCCGCTTTGGAAAGGGGCGTGACGGTCCGTGTCAGCGCGTTCCCGTCACAAGTTTCCCTTTCTGCGTTCAATGTTTCGTCACCGCCCTCGGCGGCTAATGTGGTCCCTACACGCGCGCGACATTTCTCGTCATACTAAGAGGTATCGATACGAAGACGGCGCTAGCCCTCTAAACTGTACATAAGTACTCTTCACGTCGCGTCTGCTCCTCGCGGTCGACGGCGAATATCTCCCCTGTGTTGTTTTCCCACCAATCAAATCATCACCCACGCCGTCAAGCACTGTGCCAACTTAAGCTTCTTCGTCATGTTTATGAAGGATACTTACGCTGCACATCATTTTGTAATGCTCGCGGTTACCTGCCCCTTTGTTGTCACGCCCACTGTCAATTTCTATTGAGAAACCGCTTGTTCGTGTTCCTGTGATTCAAATACCCCTCCCCACACCCTGCTTGATCCCTCTCTCCCCCTGTAATCACCACTGTCTGATTCGTTTTCCACTCTTTCGTCGCATCACAACACGTTCACAAACGGGAACGCCCATTCGGACTGCTGCACCATGTTACCGAAATCTTTCAAGCTGGTGCAACGCCCCAGATTCACCATTGCCAATGCAATACCGTACATCATCCTGGTCATATTTCCGCTTGTGTTAATTCTCAGAGATGGCTTGATTCCCGAAGCTCCCTTACTTCTTACTCGCTTCTACAGACAGGAACCCTATCTCAATGTTGTCACCTTGATATACGGCCAGGAAAACGATCATATCAACATTGCTCATAATTGTCGTATCATCTCTGAAACCCGTCATAAGTTCTTCATCCATACTGACGATATATCTCAACCGTACTGCTCCGTCTGCAACTGCATTCTCTATAATCGTTTTCAATGCCCCTGTCCAACTGGTCCTGACGGCTGTAAAGTGAAGAACCCCTGTGAAAAGATCGAATTTCTCATTCAAAGTGTGAACCACTACCATTCCTTCCTGTTTCTTGACAATGATTTGCTGATTATGAAGCCAAACTTCTTGCATCATATGCTGCAACGCTCTCGAGCGCATGATTTTCTGGCGTCGTATGCACATCAAACCGTGAACTCGAGTAGATACTTGAGAAACTTTAATAGCGGACTCATGTTTATTCGGAAGGTGCCAAACGTCGATTACAACTTGTTGAGAGCGTCGCTTTATCATCATAAACTGGAACAAGACCAAGGTATTGTGAGCGACTTTTTCCAGAAAACGTACACAAATTGGGATTCACTGTCTTGGAAATGGCACTGTCGAAGTCTGAAACGCACCAATCAAGATGTTCCTCCAGAGAACTGCTACACAATTCACGATCGAAGCGAAGTGGCCGACTTGCTCAGAAAGCTCAACAAAACAAGACTTACAATTCCGTAGAAGAGTTTCATTGCTTGTACTGCTTCGGGTTTTGTGAACAAATGGTTGCAAAAGCGATGCGGGCGATGTGCTAGGACAAAATCATGAATCGCTTCATAGTTAGCAAGTATCCTCGAATGCCGTCGTTACCATTGCTCGAACTGTTGACAGTTTGTTAGTAGCAAACCGCGCTTATTCTTTTTGTTTATCAACGTCCCAAGCCTTGCTGGCTTGAGGTAAACTTCTGCTTCCTTTCACCGCGCACTGCTTTCCCTAATCGCCTGAAGAACGACACGGCATTGTTTTCGTCGGCCTTGAGAAATGCACCAGGCATTGTACGGCCATCGGACGGAGTGTGTTCATGCCCAGCAGACAGAGTGCGCAAGCATAATGCGCTCCCAGGGAATGGTCCAAATGCGTGCCGTTTCGAATTTATGGCGTAGAGTGTCTCCACAATGTGGAGTCCACATGCCACATCATCTGCTCAACGGGTAGAACGCTACAGGTAACGTCACAAGGGTAAAAGGTTACCCGTAGATACCGCCCTGCATTTATTGTTCTTTTGATGTTCGTTTCTCTCACACGTGCAAGGGGCGCGCTCTCCATCGACCTTTTGGAATCGAAGATCGTTACCATATCGTTAAATATCTCTACCTGGCACTGCGCCATCGATACATATCTACAATGAAGATGCCACGTCCTCAGTGACGTTGACTTTTACTAGTGGCACCAATGCGCTTTGCGTGTTTTCAATGGTCGTCACTCACGATGAACTGCTGACCCCGCATCTACAACATCTATTTCGTGAAGAAAGAGAAGCGTTGAACCCCTTTTCTTCATGGAATGAGAGACTAGAGATCATATTAAGAAGAAGACAAGGGCTTTGTGGTGGGGGAGCTTTGTTCGTCACTCTGAACTGTTGACTAGCGCTCACGTGCTCTTTGTCTTTTGCTGCCAAAGCCAACATTAATCGGCTCTCTTGGAACTGCTTCAGTGCACTTCATGCGAATCCCTTCTCATGTCAAAACTGCACACCTTTTTGCCAGCTTTCATGCTCTTTCGATGCGAGCTAATAAGCGGCGCGTTAGTACTTCAGGAACACAAGAATCTTTGCACAACGTTCATGCATTGCGTAACAGATCACCCATCCAACTCAAAGCATAAATACCAATGACGCCGCTGTCACTCCGATCAATAATTCTTCTTTGCAGATGTGATCACGGATAAAAAGGTTTTCCCAGACAATCTGTATGACCCATGTGATGAGCCAGTCTAACGCTATCAATTGACGATCTTCAAAACAATCAGGGCACGAACGGATTGCCATATCTCTCCCGAGTGCCCATGTATTTATATATAATATAGCAAGGGTACTATAATGTATACAAACTCTCCTCAACCTGTACAGAAGTTCGCCAGTTGATCAAAAAGCTGCGCCACTACTCATCATGTTGTATTGGTGCGTTCTCACCCGAAAGGCCCGTTATGAACTGGCTCTAGTAGCGCCAGGGACAACTGAAAATGCTTACGCCTTCCATCGCCTGAGACTTGTGATCCTCTGCAGGTCTATTCGTTCAGTCTTTCCCACGAATCAATCGCTGTTACGAAAGTCCCATCACCTAGAGGAATGTGGTGACGCCTGGGTTGCTGAGAGCACTGGAGGACCGCTCCAGTGGAGCAGTCTCGTAACTTATCTATTGACTATCCAGTCCACACAGAAGTTCGCTCGCACGAGGTCGACGGAAAACAAGAGCCACCAATTCGAGTGAACAACTGACTCTACTGAGAGCGTAGCTCACAGCTCATCGCATACACGATAAGCAGCGCGAACGTGCTCCGGAAGCACTGGCACTCAGCAGACACCCTGTCACAACGCACACAACTCGACTGAATCTCCAAACCGCTCCCGAACGTACTTTTTTTAAAACTAAACCAAAGATCTACAAACGCTCGTAAGCTCATTACCAACCGCTCAAATAATGATAAGGCCAGTTGTCTCGCAATGACCAGCGCAAATCACAAGAGAAAACCATCTACATTCTCCACCCACCAAGTAACAGACTATACAAATAGAGTGCTAACAGCTGTGAAACATGGCGACTGTGCACAACACCATCTGTTCAGAGCAAACGCCGCAAACTAAAAAGAAAAAAAAAAAACCGGCGACCTACGAAGCCATTACACGCGCCGCGTAAACAACTAACAGCACGAGTTCAATCATGCATAGCAGTATCTTCAATTTTCCGTGAGGTGTTGGCTTCACCCTCACCCGCGTTATACTTTCTAATGGTGGTCTCAGGTAGTGTGGGCCCTCTCAACACATTCTGGCGCTGAACTCGTCTCTCATGCTGACTAATGCACAACTCTTGCATAGCATGGGGTGGTAATGTCTTGCCGCCCACGGCACCCGCATGGCGTTGGTGATCCATAGCCTCTGCGAACCCCATAGCCGGACTTTTAAGGTCATACCTGGGCCCATTTCCGAATAACTCATCCCTTTTCTCCGGATGGTAGAACAGAATCTCCTCCAGCAACTCGCGACGAATATAGAGCAAGCTCTCCTTGTCAGTCATATTGATGCGTTTTTCAAAGTCAAATTCCTTTTCACTCAACGCCTGAGGTCTTCTTCCAAAGCCAAGTGGATCTCTCCATTCCTTGAAATAATCGGACATGAGCGCTTCTCTTGCGGACAACCGTTTATCCGGGTCAAACTGTAACATGCCCTCGATGAGCTTGAATGCCTGAGGGTCCGTTCCAGACGGTAAGATGGACGGGATATTCGCCGGAGCCTTTTGACGCGCAGCCCTGAGAAAGTCCTGCGCCTTTTGACTACGAAGCTTGCGAATGCTGTCACTGGTAGGAGTGCCGGTAAACTCGGTGATCTGACGCAGCTGATCAAGTTCATCGGAACCCGGGAACAACGGTCGTCTCAACAACATCTCGGCAAAGATACAGCCCGCGGACCATACATCAATGGCAGGGCCGTAGTTATTAGCCTGCGGCATAATGAGTTCCGGCGCTCGATACCAACGAGTGGCGACGTAGTCGGTCCACAGCACCATGTCCGAGTCATTCTCGGCGCGAAAAGCGGCGCGTGCAAGGCCAAAGTCACAAATCTTCAAGCTACAACGGCTGTCGACGAGAATGTTGGACGGTTTCAAATCGCGGTGCAACACGCCCGCGGCGTGCAAGTATTGAATGCCTCTCAACAATTGGAACATGAGGTACTTGATATTAGCGGCATTCAACGGCGCCGAGGACATGATAACGCGGGAGAGGTCACAGGGCATGAGTTCAAAAACAACAAAGGTATCATTGAATCGGTCGCGATCAGACGGCACCAGAATGTCCTTTATCTCGATGACATTGTCATGGCCCCTCAACAACCTCAAGAACTTGAGTTCGCGCAAGATGCGGGTGGCCATGGGGTACGTATCCAAAACCTTCTTGATTCGCTTCACGGCGACCTGTTTATCGGTAACCACATCCTGCGCGGAGGCGACGACTCCATAAGCGCCCTCGCCAATAACCTGCGTGAGGCGGTACCGATTCGCCAACAGCGGTCCGTCATGCGCCATACTTCGGTGAAAAGCAACGCGCGGCTACCGCGCGGCGTGGAAACGACAAGCGCGTTGCGGCGAGACGCGTCCGAGGCGGAGGGTGCGCCCACACAAAAGGTGGCGCAAAAAAAAAGGGGGAAGTGCCTTGCTAGCGCGACACGGCAGCGCCACCACGACACACACAGCGCTCGCTGCACAGCGCGCACAGCAACACGAAGCGCAAGGCGACCACGTCCACAGTAAGCCGCTGTCAGCCGCAAATTCGACGCGCGCTGCTGGCACCGCGCTGCCTACAACAGCCGCGTCGTGGGCAGCGCCCTGGCCGCCCTGGCCGCGCGCACCGCGTCACACGCCTCCCTCATCGCCGCCAGACACGCGCGCAGCGCCTCCACATCGCGCACCGACGCCACGCGCTGTCTCACCGAGCGCAGCGCGCGCGCCGCCTCCTCCTCCGCCAGCCGCAGCTCGTCGTCGATGCTCAGCGCTTCGGCGCCCGACGCGCCCGCCTCATTGCCCGTCAGTCTCGCCAGCTGCGCGTTCTCCACGCCGCCCAGCGTGGCGCGTCGCAACCGCCCGTTCTCCACGCCGCCCAGCGTGGCGCGTCGCAGCCGCGCGTCGTTCTGCTCTGCGCGCGCGCGCGACGAGCTCATTCGTCGACGGTCGGCGTTGCGCTCCACCTGCACCAGCGACGTTTCTAGTCGCGCGTCAGAGGCGGGCGTGGCCTCCAAACGACTCACGCTGAGCTCGCGGTTGGCGCGGCGCAGAATGGCTGCGCCGTCTTCTTCTTCGACGTTTTCGTTCGGCTGCGACGGTTGAGTGGCGCACACCACGCAGATGACGTTTCCATCGCGCGGTTCGCGCATCAGCGGCGTGCCACATGTGGAACACGCGCTGTTCAACATGGTCCAGCCCTCCAGTAACTTGTCGCCCAGCGCGGTGGACACTGCCTCTGAGCCGCTTCTGGCCGCGCTGTTCGCGGCCTCGAGCGCGTCGTCTACGCGCGATGGTTGCGCGTCGTTGGCTGCGCCGGCGTTGGCGGAACTGGGTGCGAGGGCTGTGGGACCGTCGGCGGTGTGCTCGTGGGCGGCGCTGGTGGCGGGCGCCCCGCCGTTGGCAGTGGGCGCTGGCAGGGGTAGTGGTAGCGCGCGCGGTGGTTGTGTTACCACGTCGGCTCGACAGTTGCAACACACCACCCTTCCCTGTCTGGAACGAGCCAACGGCATGTTGCAGCTGGCTCTGGGACATGTTTCAGCCACTGAAGGCATCACACAAGGCGTTAGTGACGATGTTATCATCTCGCGGTCGGGTGCGCGACGGAGAGAGTGGTTTGGTACGTACGCATGGTCCAGCCTTCCAGCAGAAGACGTGACAGCCGTTGCACGCTGGCGTCGGACTGGTTTGAGGGATCGGTCATTTGCGCGGCGCGCGGCTGCGATGGAGAAGGGTCGGGGGGAGAATGAGAGGGTGAGGCGGACGACGACGGTTGCTTTGAGACGACCATGGCGCGGCGACTGCGCAGCAAGTGCGGGGGCGCAAAGTTGGGCGCACTCGGCGCGAAGATGCAGCGAGTCGGCGCGCGGCGACTTGTTCTGTGCCGCTGCGTGTTGTGTGCGCGCAATTACGAAGCTTTACCATTAGTGAGCAAGCGCTTCAATTGTTTACACCATTTCGCGCGGCGGCGGTGTAAATTGCTTGTTCAATTCAATTGGCGCACGACGTGGCGCAATGATGTCGTGCGCGGTGGCGCTCCTTCGGAGGCGTTGCGAGCCGTCGCGGAGTGCGCCTCGTTGGGTAACGACTTGTTCACGCTGCTCCAGAACGCTCTCAAAATGGAGCGTTCGCGACGCTTTTGCAGCGCGGCACGTTTGCAGCGGCGTCATCGCTTGGACGCTGTGCTGCTCTTTCTGTGTGTGTGTGTGAGAGCTGAGCGCGCGTTTGTTTTTTGAAGTGTGCATTTCTGTTCTTCATGGGGTGCATTCCCTCCACGAGCGCGGACAAACAAGACGTGGCTGCCGCCACGCAGCAGGCAAAGGGCGCAACTGAAGGCCATGGTGCACAAGGTGTGCACGCACAAGAGAAAAGTGGTGCGCAGAACGGAAACAATGTGAAGGCTGAGCAACGAGCGGTGAATACAGCGGTGTTACGTCAGGCGAATGTTTTCGATCAACTGCACGAGCAGGCGCACAAGGAACCGTCGCTGCGCGACGTGAAGGTGTCGATTGGAGCGCACAATCAACGGCTGTTGGACGGCTTCGAAAAGAAGGAACGCGAGGCAAGAGAGCAACCGCGTTTACAAAACGTTGAAAAGAGTGATTTGAGGTCGTCTAAACTGTTCGATAAACTGCAAGAATTCGAGATGAATGACGAACGCGTTCGGATGGAACCCAAGCTGCAGAACAGCTTTCAGCAGAGACAGAGGGAAATGCAACGCGCTGGCGCGGGCAGAGAGGCGCATTCCAACACGTGATCAGTCGTCATCCTCATCGTCGTCCTTCTCTGGCAATCTGGCTGCCACCTCCTCCCACGATTTCTGCGCATGTTCATTTCAGCAGCACAACGTCGCGTTAGTCTTGTTTGTTTTTCGATGTACAAAATGAAAACAAGGAAAGGGAAAGCACGTACGCCCCTGTTGATCGACTTCCAAATGGAGTCGGTGGTGTTCAAGTAAACGTTGGTGAGCGCGTAGCTGCCAATCACAAGCGAGGTCACATACACCGAGTTTCGCTTCATGAACAGGTTGTACACGGTGGCGCGAAGCGCGGCCATGCCGCCCATCGCCGCTTCCCTGGCGGCCATTTTGAGAACGAACGCGAACGCGCTGCGCGGTGCACGACGGAAGCAGACGCTCGGGGGGGGGGGGGGGGGGACCGCTGCCGACGCTGCCGGGTACAAGCGACTTGGCGGTGGCGGGGGCGGACGCGCGCGCTGCGCCGAACGTGAGAGCAGAGCCACTTGGCTGCGGCGCGAGCGGTTTGTGCTGCGTTTGCTGTGCCGCTGTGGCCACGTGTCTTTTGTGGACACGTTGTGTTACAGCAGTCATCGTCCTGCACCGGCCCCTGCACCGCATTTTTGATGTGGGGCCACGCGATGCGTGATCATTCGCCGGATCATCATTGTTTTCGAAGCGCGCGACGGGGACGAGCGGGGGACGGACGTGTGCCAGAGTGGACCGCTGCTGAATGCTCGTCCATCGTCGTTTCCCACGCACTCGGCCGCGCTGCCGCACAATGATCTGGTCGGAAAAGAATAGTAGCTACAGTATTATTAAAAGTAGTGAAGAAGACTCAACAAAGCAACCAAACAGAAAAAAAAAAGGGCAAACTCTAACTCTACCGAGCGCTGACCAGCGGAAGCACGCTGTACGGCTGCTTCTCCGCGTCGATCCAGCCGCGTCTCTCCAAAAGCAACGCAGTGCGAAGAGCCATCTCCGCGAACAGTACCCCCCCAACAACGTCCGCCACATAGTGGTGGCGCAGGTAGATGGCAGCCCACCACACGAGCAGCACGTACGCCCACAACATGCCGCCCACAACGCGCGCGCGTCCCGAAGGGAACCTCGCAATCAAGTACGGCCACGCAGCGTGCAACGAAGGCCACGCGCCGAACACCACCTTGCCGCCCTTTGTGTACATGTCATGGAACAGACGCATGTTGTAGCGACGATCCAAACGCCCCAAAACTGCCGGGTCGCCCTTCATCGAGTAGTTGGCCGCACTCGTTCCGTGCTTGATGTAGTACCACGGCGGCGCGGTTGGAAACGACAAATGCGTGCAAACCGCCGCCAGATTCATGCTTCCAAACGCCCACACAAACGTGGGCAACTTTGCGCGACCCTCGGCGGTACGCAACGAAACCAACAAAAACCAAAACGGTAACGTGGGATGCACGGTGTACGGAATCGCCGCCATCAAGTCCAGCGCCACCGCGTGCCGCTCAGAGGGTTCAAACCAGTCGCGAGACGTGCCAAACACAGCGTCATCCATCGTCGGCAACAGCGTCACATTGATGCTGGGTCGGCTGTCATCGGGAATCAGCGCCACGCCGCAAGAAAACAGAAGCAACCACAACACCACCGGCACAAACGCCACGGCGAGCTTCCTCAGCCACGCCAGCAGCGCGCGTCTGGAGCGCGGCGAGAGCGACGCATTGGTCGTCGGCACGCTGACGCCGCTCATCACGAAGAAGCGTCGCAGCAGCTTGCGCAACATGGCGTACCGACGCCGTGTCGAGGGGTACAGACGGTACATTAAAAACCACGGCTGCGCATGCACGCATGCGTGATTGGCAGCAACAACGCCTCGCGCTGCACAGTCCGCTGCTGCCGCTGCCAAAAAGCGCAACGGTGAAGTCATTTTTTTCTTTTTGCACAAAGCACTCGCTGTGCGCGCGGCCACATCGAATGCACGGCACATGCACTCGCTGCGCGTAGGGCCACACGTGCGCCACGTCTAGTGACTGTTCGCGCGCGCCACGGCGCAGCGCGCTCCTGCCCGCGTCACGCATCACGCAAACGGATACTGCAACGTCTCCAGTGGAGAACAACTTGCGCAACTCCCAACTTGAGTTAGCGCCGGCGCGCTTGTGCTTTACTTAGGACGCGTGCGATAGCGACGACTCCGACTGCTGTTCCATGTCATTGAGCTTGTCGTCTTGGTCGGCGGCCGCCTCCTTTCGTCGAGCCGATCGCGCCGCCAACCACGTGGCGCCGTATAGTAGCGCGGCCAGCACTAAAACGCCAACCACACCACCTGCCACCTTGCCGCCGTCCACGCCGCTGGCGTCCATGGCCACCGCAGTCACGCTCAGTCGCTTGTTAGGAGCCTCCGTCCATCCCGAAAACGAGCACACCTTGCCGTCATGCTCCTCCACAAATATGTACAGCACGTCCGATTTAATGCTCACTTTCTGTCCAGTGAACGCGATTTCGCCGTCCTTTCTGGTGCGAACAAACACCACTCTCGACACCTCTCGCGTGCCGCAAATCATCGTGGACGGCTGCGTGCCAGAGCGAGCCTCCGCCCAAGCCACATTCGCCTCGCCAAACTCGTCTTTCGCACTTTGTGCCACCTTTCGAAGCGCGCCATCCTCCCAGTCCATCGCCGTGCCACTCGCCACCAGCACGCGCGCATCCGCCACGCCGCCCCACTTGGAGCATCTCGCGCCGTCATAAAACGAAAACTCCGGCGACACCGCGGCGGTACCCCTTGCAAAGCCCTTGCTCTCAATCTCCTGCACGTCCTTTCCGAACGCCGTGGCGCATCCCGCCGACCCGCGCAGCGCGGACGTCAGAAACGGCCAATGAAGATGAGCGGCGGAGAAAGCGCCAAACACGCTCACGCACAATTGTGCAGTCGCCGCCGTAAGCAGCAGCAACCTCGTCGCCATCTTCGCGCACAAGCGCCCCCACGGCGCGACGCGTCCGCGCCACGCCCATGTGCTGCTCGTCTATACCGCCATGCCCTCCGCCGTGCGCGCGCGCGCGACGCGGGACAAGCGCGCGGAAAGAGCGCGCGCCCGCAGCGGCTGCTCCTGCGCAGCTTACGGCTGCGCGGCCCGCGGCGTTGCGCTCGGCGTCGCGCCCGACGCATCACGTCATAGACTTCTCTTCAGCTCCGACAACCTGACGGCGGCACAGCACTGTCACGTGCGCGCCGCCTCGCGTTCTGTAAGCCGCCGGCACGCGTCGCCGCTCTCCGCGCCACACGTGTACGGCGCCACTCGTGGCGCGTTTGAAACGCGCGCCGATGATCACGGCTTGAACCGCAACGCCGCGCGTTTGAAATTTCAAACGCGCGTTCAAAACGGCGTGGCAGCTCCCACGTCCGAGACACAGCGCGCAGCGCTTCGCTGCTGCGTCCGCGTGCGTCTGCGACCTTCTTCGCACGCACGCCAGTGTACCGCAGCGTCCCCCTCTCGCTTGAACCCTGCCGTGTCCGTGCTTCAATCGCTCCCCCATCGCCCCTACCTTCTATCCGTTGTAGCTCTCTGCCACCCCCCACAACTCCTCCCCCCCCACTACCACACCCCCTGCGCTCTCGTCCTCCTCCGTGCTGCCCTCTCAGCCATGCAAGCCTGACCTTCCTGTCTAATCCGTCTTCCAATTCTGCTACTCCAACCGTCCCATTTCGCTAAATACCACCCTTCCTCAACCCCCCTCCTCTCACCCTGCCTCCCCTCCACACCCCAAACCTCTCTTTCTTTCCGCAATGGAGCATCATCACCCACAACATACCCCAACTGATCCATCCAACGATCATCACCGTCCAAACCCCGCACACGATCCGCCTCCCCATTCGCAAACTCATACAACACCCTCACATTTTGTTCCGCCCCCCCCGGTCGACGTGCACAACGTCCCGCACACCTCTCACATGCACCACCCGCCGGTACCCGCCCAGCCCGCCGCGCCCCGTCCGTCTCAACAGCCCGCCACATTTTCGTTCTCCATGCCGCTCAACGTTCATTCGGCGTACCTATTTCCGCCCGACGACATCTACTCCAAAGATGATCCCAATCTGTTTGCCCATCTGCACCCGCCGCCCAAAGAAGTCGATTCATTTCTCATCTCCCCGTCGAAGCTAATGTCTGCCCCACCGCCACAGCGAGCACCTGGTCCGCCAATTCTTACGCACCCCTTTCCGCATCCGCCGCACTCCAATGCCTGCGCCTCTGCCTCTGCCTCTGCCTCCGTCTCCGCCTCCGCCTCTGTCGGCTTCGAACATCAGCCCAACCCCGAAGCGCTGTTTGCACAGCACTCGTACAACGAACAGCTTCTGTTGCGTCGTATGCGAGCTCAACGAGCTGAGAATCTTACCCGTCCTGTACCTGTCAATCCACCTCGAAATGGACGCAAGCGTCCACCAAAATCAAAGGCGAAACCAGTGCAGAAAGTGTCCACGGCGGAAGCAGTGCGTCTAGTTGCTCAAATGGATCGCCCTCCTACGCGTCGTTCTTCAAAGGGTGGTTGGACGCGTGACGAAGACGATATGCTGCGCGTTGTGGTCATGGAGCATAGCGAAAAAAACTGGAAGGATATCGCCAAGGCGCTCAACGCATCATTTCCTGGCAGCAAGCGAAATGATGTGCAATGTCTGCACCGTTGGCAGAAAGTATTGCAACCTGGTTTGAAGAAAGGGCCGTGGACACAACATGAGGATGACACCATTACTCGACTGGTAGCCTCCCTTGGTGCGAACAAGTGGAGCCTCATTGCGAAACAGTTGCCAGGTCGAATTGGAAAGCAATGCCGCGAGCGTTGGTTCAATCACCTCAATCCAGAGATCAATAAGGATCCTTGGACAGAGCAAGAGGAGCGCATACTCCGAGAAGCACATGCTCGTATCGGCAACAAGTGGGCCGTAATTGCAAAGTACTTGCCCGGTCGAACAGACAACGCAATCAAGAACCATTACAACGCCACCCAACGACGGGCGGCTACACGCAAACAGGGACGCAAAGGAAAAACCAAGGCCTCCGCTCACACATCGTCCGACTCCAACAGTTTTGTCTCGAATGCTTCTGCGGCGCAAAAGAAGCCTGAAAACCCGCAAGCTCCTGTGCATAACGTTCGTTCCAATCCAGTTCCGATTCGCCCAGCCGTGCAGCCGCAACCTCCAGCAAATCCCTCACAAGCCATGAATGTGGCCACATTATCGACAGTGACGAAGGATGACACCTCGGTGCCACCGCCTGAGAGGAAGGTAGATGTTAGCAAGTTGGTTACGCCTCCATCTGCTGCTAGTATCCTCAAAGATATTACGAACACCCCTGCTGAAGGGGGTGATGTCGGAGAGGAGAAGAAGGTTGCAAAGAGAAAGCTATCCCCAACGTCGAAGTCCAGTCCGAGTGTAGTGAAGAAAGCACGCCTCGGGGCTATGTGCTCTTCGCATCCCTCTTCCTCGCTCAACCATACGTCGAGGTCGAGTTCTTTGCACGAGCCTCAGCATGCGTCATCTACCGTCACCAGACCAGATGCACCGATGAAGCACGATAGTAGCGGCTCTGCATCTGGGAACGACTCTATTCGTGGAAGTGATCGGACACTAACATCAACAGGCCCGGATGATGTAGCTGGACATCCTCCGCCAATGAATGACATCCTGAATCCAGTGGGGAGTGATGGAGGTGATTCTGACCCTGCAAACCAGAAGGGCTCGCGGCATGAACACAGCCTAGCCAATGGCGATTTTGCTGATTTCAAGATCCCGGGTCTTACTCCGCGCAAACTGATTCGCCAGTTAGAGACGATGGATCCAGACCCGAACGCAATGCGACAGTACATTGGCCGCAGTCCGGAATCGCAACGACATCGGAATGATTCCTTTGCGCGTCGAGCTGAATTCGAAAAGACGGTTTCTGAAGACGGCGAAGATAAGGCTCTAATGACAAACTGTGATTTCGGTGCGTTACCTTCGACCGATGTGCCGCTAAAGAATGAGTCTCCCTGTAATCGCACTGGTAGATCCTCGTTATTTTTCACGACCCCTCCCCGTAACAGTTTGCTCTCTGTTCTGCGAGAGCCTAATAGCACTGCGAACGAGAGCCCTTCGAATTCGTTTTTGTTCCGCGCATCTGGCTTGGATGGGACTCCAGGTGTTCCAAGTATTACTCCGCTTGGTAAATCCCCGGGCTCGCTTTTCTTTAACCCGTCCCCGACGCACGGGACGGGAACAAGCGGTGGCCTGGGCTCGTCACATCGCCCAAGCGGGCTTCTGACACCCGGAGGACTGTTCGGCTCCACTCCAAGACTGAGAACCCGGGCGTTAGGAGGACCTCTTCCCTCCCCATTTGACTCTAACTTTATTAGGGAAACGCCGCGTGGCAAGGAAAACGAAGAGAATGGATTTCCTCTGTCGACACCTCAAGGTTTGAAGACCCCAACTCCTCGCCAGCTGTTGTGGTCTACTCCACAGCATTCGTATGCCGATAATGGAAGTGCATTAAGACCCCGCAATCTGAACGGCGCGATAGCTTCAAGTGCTGATCCCATTCAGACTATTGACCAATTCTTAGCTCCCACCCCGGACTCTAAGCGTAGATAATTAGAGACCTAGGCAGAGGATGCCGCCTGACTTGTTTTACTCTTCCCGTCGTGTTTCAGCAGAAGTAGCTTAATAGGTCTTGTGTATAAATCATCTTCGCATTTTTCGCTCGCAGCCCCGTTTACCAGTCCATACCATGTGAATGAAAGATGTTGAAATCTACCAATTGTGATTCCTATCTCTGTCGGAAACAGACGACTGTCCACTTCCCAAAAGAAAGTCAGACATCGACTTGTTTTGAATGCAACCCACGCCCACATTGAGAACGGTGCTGCCCGCAGCAATATGATGCGTGGTTTTCTGTCTTTCGCTCATGGTCTTTGTTCAGAGCTCGAGGGAAAAGCTACTAACTTACCCATCACTTGAAAAACGATAACTTCATTCACAAAAATACACAATTCAGCTCGACTCGAGCTGCTCAAGGTTTGAGCAAAGCTCATGCGTTGCTCTTGTTCAGACGAAAATCATCAATGAAGGATCTTCCTCTTCAAAACGCAACCTTTTGGGCCACACATATTATGTGAGGATGTGAGTTATATGCAATGGGTATCATATAGCATGACAGGGTTGCATATGCATATAAAATGTGCTACAGTTTGCCCTTGTAGCTTCTCCTTGTGACAGTTGAAGTGTCGTCGTTTCTTTAAACATTAAATAAATCTTAAATAAATGTAGAATAGTAATCTCCAAATAAATAGGGACCCACCTATGTTTTTCTGCTTGCATTGTATCCTGCTTACAAGGGTAACACTATGGCAGCGAGACATATACGAGTTCGGCTTGGGTATAAGCCGCCGAGATTGTTCCCATAAACTTCCGCATCCCACAGACCCTCTTCGGATTTAGTTCTTAGTTGGCGTTCTTCTGCTCGCTTCTTTTCGTCGGATTGGGCATCATGTATTCATTATTTCGATATTCACGCTCCGTTTACAGGGTATCCAGACAAACTTCCTTGAACCGAGGCATGCCCAAATTCTTCACATGCTCTTCACCCACTGAGAAACAATCTGTTCCTACCGAAGAAAGCCCTGCAGCTAAACAGAAACCAGATCCTGCAGCGGGTCAAAACGAAAACGGCAACGAGAAGAGTAAGGACGAAGAAGAAGAACTCGTTATTTTGTACGACGCCATCTTCAAACAGGTTCCTTCCCATGGATGGACAGATCGTTCAATAGCTGCTGCAGTGGCTGATCTAGGCTGGTCACCAGCTTCTACGCAAATGATCCCAAGAGGCCCGATTCAAGTTGTGGAGGAATTTGTTAAAAGATGCAATGTTAATCTTGCTAAGCGGTTAGCTTTGGAAGATGAGAAAGATGGTGCCGCAGCAGGTGGCACAGATCCAGTTGGAAGGGCCACCTTTGCAATTCGAGAAAGACTGGAAATGATAGAGCCGTACCATCATAATTGGGCCAACGCGTTGGCCTTGCAGATCCTTCCCCGAAACTCGAGAAAGGCTTTGAGATCATCTGCCTTGCTAATGGACGAAGTAGCACACTATGCTGGATATAGAGATGCTGATGTAAGTTTAACACGAATCTACTGATTACGATGTTCCAAAGACTGATTCTGCGGAGACAAACTTTGGCGTTGCTGACCTCTTTCAATGATCGTACATAGGTGTCATGGTATACCGACAGGGCGGTGCTTGGGATGATATACGGTGCCACTGAGCTGTACTGGCTCACAGACAAAACACCTGGAAGGCAAGAAACCTGGCGCTTTTTGGAGAAGCGTATGCGAGACTCGCATGAGATAAGGAATGGAATAAGCAATGCTTACTACAACCTCATGACGGTTTCCGACGCGGCAAAGGGTACTTTCAGAACAATCATGCGATCCACAGGAGGTTACTGAGTTAAACTAGTTAGCGTTGTCAGTTTTACTATTTTACATGGCCTTCCTCAAGAGGACCACTTCCGCCTCAACCCATACTTCCTCGTCGCCCTCCCCTGCTCTACGCCAGTCGGCATCAATTGGAGCGACTTGTTTGAATCAGAACTCAGGGTCTGAGAATGGGGATCCACCTGAGGTGTAATGATCTCCAGTTCCTTCACCTTGTGAGTCTTCCTCACAATTCTCCCAGATGATCGCCGCGGGATTGAGCGCTTCGCGGCATCCGACTTCCTCTTGCCTCGTTTGCTAACACTCTTCCCCGGTGCTAAGGATGACCCACCTTGGTCATCCCCGTCCAACACGCCTCCCTTCACTGTGGCAGTGCCGTCGGATGTAGCAACCTCTTCCGCCTGCGACCCATAATGAGTGGAGAAACGTCTCTTCTTCGGAGGCCTCGGGTCAGGAGAGTTCTCTACAAAACGCCGGCTCCGCTTCTGAATTCGTGACGACCTTCGCGTCGGTGCCACGGCGGATCTCGGCGGAGATGATTTTCTGGGGCGCAGCGATCTCCGTCTCCTGGCAGGGCTCCCCTCCTCATCCTCATAATCCTCACTCTCGGCCCCCACGCCCTCGGAAACGACTTCCTCGGAAACGACTTCCTCGGACTCATCTATGACTTGAGGGGCCTTCCGGGCCGCGTCCTGGTCACTCCGCCCACGCCTGGCGTCCCTGGTCGCCTTACCTCGACGCTTCTTCCTCGCTCCCCCCTGTTTCACCCTGCCTGCCTCCCTGCGAGACTCGAAGCTCGGCTGATAATCCGGGTCATCGCTCCCAGGCTTACTTTCGGGCTCCCCCGCGGAACTGGAAAGGGATTCGCGGGCGGACTCCTGACCGTCATCTTCGTCAGTCTCCGCCTTTCCTTCGTCCAGCAAGATCTCCTCGATCTCCGAACCCGCATCGTCTCCAGTGACGCCCACACGGTCGGGGTTCGGCTCGCCACGTGAACTCTCCGTCAAAGGAGATTTCTCGGCCTCCCCGACTGAGCTGCCAGGTTTGTCTTCACGTTCCGCGCTGGTCATCCTCTTCGCGCCGCGGCTCTCGTTTTCGTCGTTCGCCATCTCGTTGGACCCGCGTGCAACAGCAGGACTGGCCTCTCCAGCAGGCGATCCCGTAACTCGGTGACCAGACGTGTCTTCGAATCCTTCCGACCGGATCGATGTGAGCGCTTCGGGAACCCTGATCACGGGCTTCGGGGGGGCGGGGACGATGCGGGAGTCCTCGGTCTGAAAACGGGCAGCATGCCCGCCGACGTGCACAGACTGAGGCTCAACGACCACACTGGGGGTATCCGGAGCGGGGGGGAGAGGTTGAGGTTGTAAGTACACTCTCCCAGCCGTAGCATTGACACTAGGCGTACCCCTTGCATGCTCAGCGATCGAGGCCTGCAGTCCTGCCTTGTTCATGCCGTTAAGTTCATCGGCGCTAGCCTCAGACCGCACCATCAGATTCGCAGCAGGGGCGCCTTGCGTGCACCCCATATGTTTTGGCGGCGTTTGTAACTCTCCACCGCGATCATTCTGGTCAGACGCGGAGCAATTTCGGGCTCTTTGTCCAAGGTAGAGGCGTTCGGCTCCCGTTGCATTGTTGCCGGTGCTCTCGCGTTGTCCAGATTGCAAATAAAGATCCGAAAATCTGGCCATGCTTTGTGGCAGCTGCAAATGAGAGGTGGCGGGCGGCACATTCACATTCGAGACGGACATCACATCCATGGGGACATGCGACTGCACACCGCGAGTGGGTTGGTGAGCAGAGTTCCTTAGATAGACTCTTCCTTGGTCGGGTGCGCGGTTAGACACACCTCCACTTTCACCGTTTCCATCATCGGGGGCGACTGGGGCATCACGACCTAGGTGTGTGGCCGCGCCTTGCCCATGATGCACTTGACCGTTGGCGAGTAAGACATCCCCCTCACCATCTTCGAGCGGATCCCCTTTCCCCACTCCAATACGATTAGGCAAAGCTTTCCCGGGGGGTCGTATGATAAGCCTGAGGACAGATCGCGGTCGCGATGAAGCTGCCGGTTGTGTTTGATCAGCTTGCTGTTCCGGGCTTTCAAACACGCGCTCGGACCCCTCGCTCAAAAACGCTGCCAACCCTGCTGGGCTGTGTTCCTTGTGGCTGGTCGCGGAACCTGGAGCGTTCGCAGTGGACGATGGGAGGAAATGGTATGTTCCACCTTCAGAAGCGCGTGACGGCGCATTCTTGCTCGCTGGAACATAACCGGAGGAAGTCGAGATCTTCTGCTGAGTCTCCTCAAATACTCGCGCAGGCCTATCTTTGGTGGAGTGAACCAACGGTTGGCGATCATCCTGAGCCGAATTGCTCTCTTGGGGTTTATGCATCTCGTCCCCCTTGTGTTCACTGAGGCCAACGCTTTCCCCTGTGACCAACTCTATCTCAACTTCCCTCTTTTTGACAACTACAACCTGTCCATTGCCTTTGTCCCCTTGGCCCTCTCCGACCAGCCCCGGCTCCTGTTTGATGTCAGGCGACATGCGTTCCGCGTTGTTCTCGGGGATATGGGTAAGGAAGTCGAGAAGCTCCTTGTCCATCACGCGCGAGGAGCCAGACTTGCATCGGGCAGAGCCGCGTTCCTCCCTGCCATGTTCGTTGTTATCAGAAAGTACGTGATTGTTAACAACTTGTGGCAGAGTAAGCGGGGGGAGGATGAGAGAATCCTTGTCCTCACCGTGGCTGGCATCCTTCTTCGCAGTGGAGCCGCTCTGCCCGTCCACGTGATCAAGACTCCGCGCAAAATTGGCCGGGGGTACAACGATTTTTTCCGACGATGATTGTTTATCATTTCGTCGCCTCTGTTGCAGAGCAGTTACTGTTAAGAGCGTAACAGACTTCATTTCCAAGAAAAAGGTAGGCGGAATATGAAGCGCAGCGCATAGACTTCTCTCTGCGGGGGACAATTGAGAAGCATCCTCCATATCATCAACGGGTTTTGGAGGAGGAGGCATGCTCGCGCTCGAGACCATTCGTCGCAATTTCTTCGCCTTGCGCAGGAAAGCCGGGCTCGGCTGCATGGTTTGTAACTGTACTGACAGAGATGGAGACGCGGGACTGTTTGGGGACATTGGTGCGCTTGCGGGGGTGTTAGGCATTGTGGCATCGGCAAGTGGACTCGGTGGACATTCGTCCTGTTTCTTTGCGGACGACCTCTTGCGTTTGGAAAAGGGGGTGGAACGAGCCTTTCCAGTTCGTCGCCGCTTCTGCACGTTGGTCTTAGAGCGCGCAGCTTTTCCGTTGGCATCAAGATCTTTCGCCTTGCGCTTTGCCTTCTGCCTCCGACCGGCCGCGTATGAGTTCTTTGCTCTACGAAACTCGTTGATAACAGAATCGTAAAATGCCTTAAAGCGCGCATGATCCATGAGCCAAGAAAGCGCGTATAGACGGTTTGAAAGAGTTTGCTCATTTTTAAGACAGAGCGATGCGTCCTCCGAGAAATTCAGTATACCGTCTTCCAGCAAGTAGTCCTTGACTGCATATCGTCGATGTAAGCGAGCATTGAAAT
The DNA here is from genome assembly GCA_030374735.1 of Gracilaria caudata. NCBI lineage: Eukaryota > Rhodophyta > Florideophyceae > Gracilariales > Gracilariaceae > Gracilaria > Gracilaria caudata. The sequence goes on from JASCIV010000063.1 coordinate 50,229, forward strand.
GGTCCAAGACTTTGAGAGTGGCGTCATCGGTAAGTTGCGGGTTGGTGGGGTGCAACTCCAGATCAGCAATAAGATTCTCAGCGGTATCATCCCACTCAACGTCAAAGTCGTCTCGCTTGGGAGCAGAGGGGGACTCGGTGCGAATGGTGTGTTGCGCAGGGCAGGACGCAGACTGGGGAGGAGGTGCGTCAGCGACAGTAGGTGCAGCGGCGGGAGGTGCGAGTTGTTGCTGAGGTGCAGGATTGTCTGCGGCGGCAGTCGCGGCGGCGGCGGTGAAGGATGGGTGCTCATAGACCAGAGAGACGGGAAACGGAATAGACGCAGGGGTGGGTTGAAGGTACACGGATTCATAGTGGTTCTGACATTTGATCATTCCCTTTCCAACATATTCGGACACGGGCTTCCAGTGATTGGGTCCATGCTGGCTCATGGCGGTGAGCAGGCGGTACTCTTCGCTCGCGTGCCAGTCGGGATGAAAGAGCGGCTGCAGGGTGTTCTCGATAACTCTGTACGGGTGATACGGGCGGTGCGGCACGCGATCGGTGGCACCGACAGAGAAACAGTCGACGCACATGGCAAGATTGTGGCAGCACGCATGGGCGCAGCGGATGTAGGCGGGAAGTGGCGCAAGATTCCTGTCACAGTGGTCGCAAAACGGCCCCTTGGGCGCAGAAGACGCGGCGGCATGCACCGCGCGCCGCGGAAGACGCATGAAGCAAGCGCGGCGGTGCGGCGGCGGCGGCGGCGACGAAGACGAGCGAGAAGACAGGCGCGACCAAGACGCGGCGAGAAGCGAGGAGCGCGGCAGCACGCGCGACAGACGGCGACGACGAGATGCAGGGAGGCGGCGGCGGGAGCGCGCGGCCGGCGACGAGCGACATGTAACTGTGCGCTGGGCGGACGCGCGACACACACACTGCGGGGCGCACGTCGCCGCCGAACACTCGCGCGTCGGAGTGGGAGAGGCGCCCGCCGGATGGGACGGCGCACGCTGCCGCCTGTGCTGCGCTGCGCGCGCGCGCCAAAAAAAATGCGCGCCGCTGTGATCGTCGCTGCGCGAGCGGCGGCTTCGAATGCAAGCGCCGCGCGCCAACTGGACAGCGCGCTTCGAATGCAAACGCAGAACGGTGCCGCGCGTGGAGCGCCGCGCCACGCGCTGCCACGTGGCACACGCCACCGTCGTGTCCAGCGTTGGTGCGTGTAACCGCGCGCGCTTCGAATTGATTGATTGCGCACGCCGTTGCGAGTTCTCTGAATTGCGCGTCGCTCTTCTTCTAGTCAGAGCTTCAGAAGGGGCAGAGACGCTGAGGCGCTGACTCGCGGGCGACGACTCGCGGGCGACGCGCGGGCGATGATGGCGGCTGCGGATCACGACGACGCGAAGCGCCGCGCGCTGCTGTTCGGCGCGCGCGCAGAGGCCGGCACGTATCGACGCGGCGGCGCGAGCGGCGCGCGCGCGGGCGGCGCGCCGCCGGGCGCCGGCGCGGGCGCAGGCGCGGACGGCGAGTTGCTGGAGCAGAACAACGTCGAGCGCGTGGACGGACTGCGCGGGCAGGTGCGCCAAATGAGACACGTAAGTAGGGCTACAACAGCGCCAGTTTGACACGAGACAAGACGTCGCAAACGCGAGAACTGACCGACGCGCGCGCAGCTTGCGATCGACATAGGACAAGAGGTGCGCGAGCAGAACGTGATGCTGGACGGCATGCACGGCACCTTCGACCAGGGCACGCTGTCCGTGCGACGCACCATCGGCGAGATTCGGCGGTTGGCCAGATCGGGCGGCGGCGCGCACCTGTGCGCCATGGCGCTATTCGCGCTGGCGTTCTTCGTGCTCATCTATCTGCTGCTGCGCCGATAGGCTGGCGCGCGCCAAAGATACTTCGGGCGTGGCCGCGCCGCGCGCCGCGTGCGCCACATGAAGTTCTGTGCGTCGCTTTAAGCGTCGAATCGGCGCGTGCCACGCTTCTGAGCGTGCTGATTGGTGTGTGCAAAACGACACCAAATGCATTCTATCTGCGCGGTGCGCGTCAGTGGTGGCCTGTGTGCGCTATCTCGCCTCATCTCAGTCGCCGCGCCTGCCGCGCCCGCCGCGCCCGCCGCGTCGTCGTTTTCCATACAAATCCAGTTGGAGCGCTTGCGTCAGTGCCCCTGTTTCGGTCACGCTTTTCCTTCCCTCCGCCCTCCGCCCTCCGCCCCGCCTCACCCTCAAATTTGCCCCTTCCCTTCCTCCCTTATCCTCCCTTCTCCTCCGGCTGGTTGTCTCCCGAACCGTTGGCGCCCATTATGGATCGTGCCGCTCATGGACCATCGGTGCATGCTTTCCGCGTGCTTTGCGATGGCTGTGAGCGCGCACCCGCCTCTGAATTCTGTTCGCAATGTCGCCAATCCGCATGCCACTCTTGTTCCGAGCGTCTGCATGCCCACGCTCAACGCTCGCCCAGAACTCCGTCGTCGCAGCGCGCGCAGAGGGGTAGTGGTGTCAGCGCGTTAGACGCTTCGCTTGGTATCATACCCATGTGCAGCCGGTGCAGAAGTCGCCCCGCGCTTGTAAGTGTTTGGCTTTCTCCTTCGCTCGCCGTCTAGCTTCGTCCTGACGCGCTTCTCTCTCTCCCCCTATCTCTTTTCTCTCTTTCTCGCTCCGTCCGCGTATTAAAGAGGTACTCTAGTAGCCATGCATATTCGCTGTGTAGGGAGTGTCGGCGCAACAATGCGTCGAGTGCTACGCCGTCCTCTTCGCATGATGTGGCTGCGAATGCATTTGCCGATGAGATGGCGCGCTCCTCTGATTCTTCGCAGCCTGCGCAGTCGTCTTCTGCCTCGAGACAATCGTCCTCCGCATCAAGCTCTAGACAGCCGCCGTCGTCGTCGTCGGCACATCTATCTCGACAACAGTCGTCTGTTGCACCTTCGTCGCCGTCGCCGTCGCCTTCGTCGTCGTCGTCGTCGTCGTCATCGCGACACGGCTCTTCGACACGCAATGGGTCTTCGTCGCACCGCCACAAAAGCAGGCGTGCGTCGGTATCGAAACGAAGCGCTGCTTCCGACGAAGCTTCGAGGAACGCTTCGCGTTCATCACATCCAAAGAAATGAGCGTGTCCGAGCTGCGACTCGGGCGTAATAGTTTGTGAGAATGGGGCATGTGCGCGAGCGTTACTGTAAAGCTGTAGCGTTTTACCTTTGTATTCGTACAAGTGCCTGTCGAATGCAGGCTTGATGCGGCTTTGTGTCAGGCTTGATGCGGCTTTGCGCCTCGGTGAGGCCACTAGTTCCGCCGCCTGGGCGGCGGCATGCGTTCTTCTGCGGAGAACTCGAGATATAGCGCTGATTGGTTGTGGTTCATGGAGGCCATGTCCCGATCGGGGCATGCATATGCCCTCCCGCATATGCGTGATGTAAGTGGTCCGTGCTCTGAGTGAGCAGGAAGCGATTGTTCTGTGGGAGGGAGAGGATATGTCCGTTTGTTTTGCGCGTTGTGGTGTCCAAGTTGTCGTGTGATCCCTAGGTTTTTTGTGTGTTGGGTGGGTGTTTGTCTGTCGCTGTCGCGGTTCTATTTTGCGTGTTCGTTCTTCTGCGGCGCAAGAGCTCTGTTGGGCCGATTACTTAAAGTGACTCATACCGGCGGGTGATGGGTACGCTCATGAGCTTGGGCTTTGTCGCACAGCCGACACAGAGGATATCATATGATAGCTTGATGCATTGCATTGTTGGTTAACGGGTTAATTTTGTTGAAGCTTTGCTTGCGTAAGGGGTAGGAGCTGGTCACGGGAGGGAGCGCTTTTTATACGAGATGAAGAATAAGGCGGCTGCCGACAGCTTGCGTTAACAGCATGACAGACAAACGAATCACATGAGTTGCGTTCGAAAATATCTCCGAGTTGAGACGACACAGAAGCAGCTGATGCATTCATTTTTTTTTTCACGGCGTTATATGTACATTGGCTGCGCCAGATTGGAATGGACTGGTTGGTGGGTCACCGCCCTGATGGTCACAAGAGTGACCTGGAGATAAGCTTTGAGATTCGATGTGACCTCTTCTATGCCGCTACGGTTGCAAGAGTCATTTGGCGGACAAGCTGTACAAGCTGTACGCTGGTACAACAGCTTCTCCGAGCATGCTGTGCTTGCAGCTGCGAAAACAAACGTGAATAGTTGCGCCAGCAGACCTAAATGAACACTTGGCATAGCCCGAGTTTGTCGTGCTCGACTGTCTCTACGATTGCATTAGTGAAAGGAGGAAAGAGTTCTCTCCCAGTTGCGGCGAATTGAGGAAAGGTATCTATCCTTCATACATTGTAATACTGCAGATGATTCTGTCCGTTGAGAACGAGCTCAAGCGATTGCTCGACCCTATTCGCCGTCGGAGAACTCGTGTGCGAAAAGCAGAATCATAATCAGCTCAATTATGTAAAGCCGCTTAGCCTGGACTGTAGGTCACCGTGTGACCCACGCAAATTTTGCAGAAAGCGATTTGCGTGTGCCCGCGGGCGGGTTCCCAACGGGACTTGCGACCATCCCCAGGATGTGCGTGTACAACGGTGCTCGCGTGGCGCTGTTACAGCGACAGTGGGTACATCCAAGAATTGCCATCGCTCCCGGTTCGCCAGATCAAGGGCCAATCGGAGCGATGGCCAGACAGCACCTTTGTCTTCCACTTTGGAAATCTTGAAGAGGGGTTTGAACCCTGCTTCGGATTTCCAAAGTGGAAGTCATGCAAGAAAGACGTAAGCAAGGTCGGAGTTTACTTCATACCCGCATAAACCAGCACTCCCTGCCACTCTCAAACGCCAGTGTAGTCAACCACACCCACCGTTGTCTCTCTTTCTCCCCATTTCATGAAGACAATAATTGCTGTTCGTCTGGCTGGTGTACTGTGTCTCACAATCACGGACATACTGCTAACATTCAATCCCGCAACCGGTCTTTGGACGCAACGCAGAGTAACAAAATCTAAGAAGTACCTTCGCTCAGGGTTACAACGGCCGTTATTTGAGATAACCGCATGGGAACGTCTCAAACAATGTGGAACGGAAACAGAGTTCGTCGTTGCGCTCAGCGTTCCACGATCCCTCTTCTTCAACGAAATACTGCCCCTTTTTGCAACTGAACGCAAAACATGGCTTCGGCGGTCACCTTTTTGTAACACAAGCACCAAACGAGGGCGTAAACCATTTTTGCGTACTGTAGATTTGCTTGGCCTTGCTTTGTGGTACATGAAATCAGCAGACGTAATGTACTCCTTGTGCCCAATATTCGGAATGGTCCCGTCTTCCGTTTCCCAATGGCTGGACTACGGCCTCGAATTGCTCTGGAATGTTGTGCGCAATTGTCGCAATCAGATTGTGGTGCAAACCCAGAGATGGGGATGACCTGTACAAGGTGTTCGGTACCCTGCCCTCGTATCGAGGTAGAGCAGCGACAGAGCCCTCCTGTGGCACAAACGAACCGGGTGTAAGACCGGAGTGCCACGACTGGCTATACCTAGGAGGTTGAGTATCTGCAGATGACCGGGATCCGGTGAAGTCGTGTACACGAGTGATCCCTAGGAGAAAAAGGGGAAAAAGG